>ONZK01003710.1:2676-84837 GCA_900322385.1 Pharnaceum exiguum
TTATGTCCGTGTATACCCATTACATATATTGTCGATTTTGGCTTATTTCAAGTCTAATATACATCATCTTTGTGGCAATTTATACCATACATCCGGTGTACAATGAGCATTGTACACCCACCTTGGTATATAAATGATTAAAAATTGGGCCCTTTATTTTTTATAAAGTATTGGGCCTAAAACAAGAGAAATAAATAAAGAGGGTGTATGGAGTAAGGTACACCAGGTGTACGATGTTAGTATTCCATTTTGGTGTTTTAAGAGATATAAAAAATAAAAGAAAAATTGTATGATTTTTGTCCATCGGGTCAAACGGGTTAACCCTGACTCCAACCCGCTGTTAACCCGTTTGACCCAGAAAATTTTGGGTCAAACTTAAAACCTGGGTCGGGTCGGGTCTGTTTTTGACAGGTCTAGCTAAGTGCATAAGGGTTATATATATTTTCATTTTTTCGAAAAAAGGGTAGGATTTTTTTTTCTGGTGTAGAGGGAGTCACAAAGACAGGTAAAAATCGAGCCTCCAACCTTAATTGTTTGTGCTTTCTAACACTTGAACAACTCTCTATTTTTACCGAGTGTAGGATTTTAGTAACTAAGGCGGTTTTCCAAACCCTGTTTCCTAATCGGGCTGGGTTTTGTTTGAAGACGGTAAAGTGTTCACCGGTAGCATTATTTTTAGAGAAAATTTGTGTTTAGGGATATTACATCTATGTGCAGTGCAAGTCGTGCTGTCAAAGCCAGGACAACCCCGGTTGCCCTACTCGATCGCTAGCTGCAACATAACCTTCTTGGTAACTCACTCTCTTTGCCTACTTTGAATATTTATTATTTGGATTGATTTAACTAGATGGAATTTGAGATGTTATTTGACAAACTTCCTCGAGAGATTGTGTTTCAAATATTTGTCCGTCTGCCCATGACAGACCTTGTGCGATGCGCTTTCACATGTAGAACACTGTTCGAATACATCATCACTAACCCAGAATTTCTAAAAGCTAGAACCCGCAAAACCGCCACACTTACCTTATATGCCTACCAAAATAAGGACGACGCCAGACAGTATTATTCGTTAAAACCCGATAATGTTAATGATGGTGACGACGATTCTTTAGCTGTTGCTGTTAGCCAACAATATGCTCCAACGGCAAAACCAATGCCAGTTCAGGGTGCTTATCATCGTGCTGTGAATGTTGTGGGCAGTGTCGACGGTGTGATTTGTTTGTCTGATGATCTTTACGGCACAAAACAAATATATTCGATTGACTTGTGGAACCCCTGTATAGGCAAAATTGTTAGGCTCCCTCAGCCTAGACTTCAAAAATACTCTGATATGGTTCTTGGGTTTGGCCACCAACGCTTGGATGATGAGTACAAGGTGGTTCGGTTTGCTGGGTATAAAACTATGTCTGCTGAGGTTTACTCCACTAAAACTGGATCGTGGAGATGGGTTTGTCAACCCCCTCCTTCTTGTCGCATCCGTACAACAGGATATGGTACCAATTCATATTATTCACAGTGCTATTTAAGGGGAGCTTGCCATTGGCCTAGCTGGAAAGAATGTGAGACAAGTTGGAGTTCATCTTGGAGTTCAATTGTGACATTCAATACGAAAGATGAAGTCTTTGGGGAGATTAAGCTGCCACCAAAATTGGAAGGACAGGATGCTGATAGGAGAGTCATGCTTGCGCCAATGGGGCTGGATCATACTACTAGTAAACTGGCTCTCATGGAGGCATCATTTAAGGAATCTTATATATGGGTGATGAATCAGTATGGGGTAGCTGATTCTTGGAATCCTGTGTGGGGTTTCCGTAGAGAACATCCTGAACTTTACTCTATGCCTCTGTCATTTTCATTTAGGAAGGATTCCTCGTGGTTAGTGTTGTCTTTTCCATCTCGCCTTGCTACGGTGCTTGGGTTGGTCGGTTTCGACAGTGAAGATGGAGTTGTTCGCATTCTAGAGCATCTAGGCGAATCTCTTGCTTTGGCTTTCTTGTGTTCCTATGTTGAAAGTTTTGGACTCCTTAGGGTGAAAAAAGCAGCTCCGGGTGGTGTTCCAGACTTGAAACGAAGGAAGCTAGCTAAATGAAGTTTAAACTTTGTCAAAAGGAGTGGACTTCCTTTCTTCTGTTGTTCGAACAGGAGACAGTACCAGTTCAGATTAAGTTAGCCTTTATGTTTACCAATTTGTGATCAGTAGAAATTTGAACAGAACTATTCTGATAGAAAATAAATAGAAGAAGAAGCTTGCAGCAATCTTTCTTTTGGTACTAGGTGAACCATAGAGCCTCCCTGCTTTTTCATTCTAATTTGGGTTAGTATTTGATCATCATGTTGAACGTGAGATTCTGACAGGTTATGTAATTGTTGTTTTCTACATTTAAACTTCAAATTTTGTTCAGCTGGTGATATTTTGCATTGTGCAATTTTCTGTGTTTCTCAATCACCAATTCGTAACATGAGCTAGTCTTGATAGAGGATATAAATTTTCCCGAGTGTCTGAAGCTTTCTCAAGGATTTCAGATTAGTCCTGGTGAATGAATTTGGTGAATTTATAGCGACATTTTTTGTAGAGGCATAGATGAATTGATTGGATTCAAACTACCTCCAGGTGCTCTACAACTTTTTAGTTCTGATATAATTTGTTTTCTTTCCAATCATTCCCTAGTTAACAAACTGCGTGTAAAGGAAAAAGAAAAGAAAAGAGATGATGGAGGGTAATACATATGGTCCTTACTACTATAGGTACAACCGTATAACACATTCTGCACAAAGGGAAAAAGAATGTGTATGTACTCACTCAAAATCTTTATCCCTAGTCTACCATGAAATTTGAATACAGGCGGAGATGAAAATTGCACCGGCAGAAGCTCATGAACAAGGATTTCAACAGACTAAAAATATGATCGATGAGAAAATTACTGCACACAACCAATTAAGGAGGATGAAATGGCCATCTCTATGGGAGCTGCTAAGTTGTGGAGTTGATCTTCTACCTGTGGGGGATTGACCCCCAGGCAATGCCGCGGGAGGAGGAGGGGCAAGTGGTGGGACATCGCATGACCCAAATGTTCCATTCGCCTGTCCAAATTTCAAATAATCTCTGCTTAATTACTGAGAATTACACAGAAATGGGAATTAATCTGATGAGTAAATGAAATGATAACTAACCTTGCAGTAGGCAATACTGCTACATCCACAAGTAAGATGGCCATTTGCTTCATCAACTGCCTCTGGAGCTCCCCCACCATCGCTCCTCTGCAGAATAGAAGGGCAACAGATTAAGTGTCCTGGTTTAACACAATATTATAAGAATCACTATTAATCTTTGATAGAATCGAAAAGTTCTTACTTGGTAATAGTCAACAGCAATGAAGTTAGGCCACCTTTTACCGTCTTGCTGGACGCAGGTATTAGTCATGGCAATCAAGGGAGCTGAGTTGTCTGCACAAGCTTGAGTAGAATTGGGATTATCTGGAAAGTAATTTTCGAGAACCAAGGAGACAGTCTTTGTGTTCATTGGTTGTGACTCATCTCGCTTGGTGCATGAGCCAGTGACCATTCCATTATCCCCATCTGCAGATTCATCAAATGACCAATAAGAGTAAAGAAGAAAACAGAGATTAAGCTCCATTTTGCGTGACCACGAACTATCTCAAGAAAGCAGGATATCTGAGGCCTGAGCTGAATGTTTTAGCGCACATTGTGATAACTGATAAAAGTTAAAAAATCGTGAAATGTCTATGATAATAGATGTTACCCATTTAATTGAGAGCTACCTGCCTACCAGTTTACCACTTTCCAGTCCAAGGAAACAAAGCATCAGCTTCATCTACTGATTTTATAATTTTTAAGGTATAACAAGCAAGTATGAATCTGAATCCGAAACATCAATGAATTTTAGTTATTTCATGCAAATGTTTAGGTAACTCACATTCATTTTCCACGACATAATTCCACTGATATGCGATCCCTTCCGAGGCTTCCTTAGATTTTTTAGAAGTGAACACCACGAAACGCTGATTTTTCTGCACCATATCATCTACTGTTGGCCAGTCACTGCCATCTTTAGGCATTCGGGATAGAGGAAACATGAATTTGTCAAGCCCAGCAGCCTTAAAGACCTTGGTGAGGCCCATAGGTGCATTCACATAATCCTCTATGATGATAGTAACGATTTCTGATGGGTTCTTTACAAGGAAACCCTGGATCTCTTTGAGCACATTAATGGCTGGTTGCTGAGACAAAAATAAGAAATCAATCAGAACCGCTTGCGAGTCACAAGACCGGGCTGCAGTACCGTTAGGTGACACAAATTTTAATGTCAAGGGTATTAACTTACAAATGCTGTGAAGTTGAAACACTTGCCTCCAAATGAATGGCATAACCAAATATCATTCTGGAAGTCATACATGTCCAGCATGAGCCCCCGAACACCATTCTACAGGAAACAAGGAAAATGCACAATCTATCAGGGCTTTGTTAGAGACGACGCCAAGTTTTGGTTAAAGCAAATCAAGTAAGAAGGCACGAGTCTTCATTAACAGTACTCAAATTGTATCTGCATGAAGTTATTTCAGGGGTATTGATCAACATTGTCTTATTAGTCTATACAGCTCTGCAATGTACTAATGAGTCCTCATGAAAGATGCTCTTGTGAATCATACAATTTTCAGCTTCATGCATTCTTTTGCATCGTTGGGGACCCTTTCCCACCTCAGCCAAAATAACTGAAAGAAAAAGGAGAAAAGATGCAAGACAGACCAAAGCCAGAGAAAAGAAAAGAAAAGAACAAGGAAGCTTTTCAATTTAAAGTACTGCAAATCAGATTCCCAGATAATTTGACTTTGAGTAATTGAATAAAATATAGCCAAATGACAACTGAAAAAGCAAATCCGCATCTTAATTGAAGCTTCCACTACATTTCGGAGTACTTCTGAAAAATCAACACACATTGTATTAGTTTTAAAAACATCTTGCAGTGGAATAATTTCACATTTTCACATGAAACCATGTAAAGTCGTAGTGCATTATTATTAAGTGTTTGGTAGCTGTGGATGCTTAATTTATACTATAAATAAAGCAGGGTGGAGATTTGGCACTAAAAAAACACCCCTGTTTTGTACCAGTGTTAGTAAAAAAATCCCATCATTAAATTCAGTGGAAACCGGAAAGTATAGAGGAGAGACCCAAACATCAAAAAGGTGAGACTGCAAATTGCTCAGATGAACTTTTCAAGCTCACTCAATACCCTCCCACATTGCCAAGAAAAAGGCGAAGGAAAGAACAGCCTCTTTTACTCTACATAGAGGTTGAAGAGAAAACTGGATACTTATTAATCAAAAGAACATTACTTTCATATCGTAACTATCTTCTCACATCTAAAGCTGTGAAGCGTGCAATTATATACGTACTAACAAACAAGATTATCCAGCCTAGCATGGCACTATACTACAAAGGATTAGTTTTCCCAATTTACCTAAACAGCGTGACCACTGACCAACATAAAACCACTTCTATCTTGAGTAGGTGGACTCACATTATTCGTCGACATATTCACATTTTACATGATTTTGCCTCAACGATTCACATGACTTTTCTCACAAACAAAACATATCCTCATTGACGCGTTTTAATGTTTTATTAAAAGAAAAAACGTTACAAGGTCTTCAGCAGAATGACAAAAACAATTAAGAGAAGGAAAAAACAAAAGAGAAAAACAACAAGAAGAAGTACTACATAAGCAAAGATGATTTGATCTAGTTAGTATGTCCCATGTATGTTGTGGCACCTTGAAAATGACATGCTGATCAAACTGGACAACAAAGCATATTGTTCACTTCCCTACCAATGAAAACATCTATCTAGTCATTCTCACAATGTCACATACTAGAATTAAAGTAAATTGTTTCCTAGTAAAGAAAGAAACTTTGGCTTAAAAAAATGTAAATATAACGTGACAACTAAATTGAGACGGAAAATAAGTAACCTGGAGTTGCGAGGTGACTGAGTCTTCTTGGTTGGTAGGGGCAATGAGAATCGAGCCCGTGCCAGAATTGGTGGCTCCTAGACGAGCGAACGCATTGTGGGTCGTTAGCCATGAATATTTGTTAAATGGCAGACCTTTCACCTATCATCATACATTCATAACATATCAAATAAATTAATTACCCTCTAGGAAGTTGAATATGACTATATCAACGGCTAGCGTGAATTCGAAGCATTGCTGTATTAAATATATATCTACCTTGGTTGTGGGAATGATCGGCTGAGTGCGGACGCAGCGGGGTCTGGTGTTGCCATTTAGAGGGCAAGTTTGGCACTTTAGCCCTGCATCACAATCGCCATCCTTTGCACATGTCTCTCCAACCTGTTTAGATCAAGGAAGATTAATAATGTACATGAATAATGTCCCATGTATGATCATAATAATACAGGGAAAATAGAAAGGCTGTAAGAGTATCAATGATGACTGTACCTTAAGAGACTGAGATGAGTGGAAGAAAGAAGCTGAAATGAGGAGAAAAAGGAAGAAGCAGAGATCATGCCGCCCAGTCCATGCTGTCATGGCGGTCAGAGGAATGAGAAGAGAGAGAATGGAATGGGGGATGGATGAGTGATGAGGTGAGGTGGGGGGTTTTGGTTAGATTTGTTGATTGTCTTTGTTATTGATGATAATAGTATGGGTCTGTGATAATTCCCGGGAAAACATGTGATTAAGTTTAAGAAAGGACAGATTTGTGTTTGGACATCTGTTGTTGTTTTGGTATCGGTGTACTGTATATATATTCTTATTATTCCTGATGGACTTGGGACAGGGCTTAAGGCACTAACGTAATAATTTGGGAACTTCACATACGGAGTAGGAGTGTTCAGACCTCCTTTATTCTAGATGATCATTTCTCATATAATTGTTTTCTTAAGGTGATGTTTGAGGAGTTGTAGGGAAAAAAACTTATGTGATCCAAATAACGATTCACATAATTTTGTGTCTATCTATTTCTAGAAATAAATAGGGGTTGTTTGTTATATTTAGAGAGAGATGTGTGTTTTCTACTATCGGGTTAGTGTCCCGATCAGCCTAGCAATCTTCCTATTTTTTTCGGTTGGAGTATTAGATTTTGGCCCTTTTGTGCTTCTAGAAAATACCACCTTGTCCAAAAAAAAATTTACATTTGCATTTTTCAATTGTTTTGTCAAAGTAATTACAATTCAACTCAACTATACAATTCTACAACCAAAAACTCTGTTTAAAAAGTAATTAAAAGCTCTATCAAACTTCAACTTTAAAACTCTATGTTTTAAATGCCAACGACAATGACATTATTTTTTTGGGTCTCAATTAAATAATAGAAAGTTCAAAATTCTGCTTCAAAAGCACACATCAAACTTGATTCATTTCCTTCACTCTTTTTTTTTTAATATTTTCATTCATACTCTCATCCAAGTTTTTTTTAGAGTAATGCTCTCAAGTCTCATGAGTCTCATCCAAGTTATATCATAGTAAATCCAAAGTTCATTCGATCACCCTTATGTAAGTTTATTTTGACCTTTTGTGTCAACTGAATTAAACAAAGGAGTGGGTGATAAAGAAACTTTGGACTAGTTCAGATCGGAAGTTCTCAAATGTAGACTTACAATTGTGAGAAAACTGGTAAAAACAACTCTTGTATATTTCATTTGACGAGAAAAAGTCTCCCGATTGTGACATGAGCAAATACCTCAATGCGGTTTTAGTTTGAACGGAAATTAGAAATCGTTTTCAACTTTACATGTCAATCCATGAGTGCTCATGTCAAAGACTGAGTGTATAGAGCATGAGCACAACAAAAGCACCCAGTCACTCAGGTCCAGTAGACATCCTAGTCCAATTTCAGCTCCATACTTATTGAGCCCAACAACTACAATCAGATACAGTATTAAGTGTAAACCCAAGTCCAATTATGCATCCACATCGATCCATTATGTCACATAGCTGATTGCTGGCAGGCTGGAGTCGAAACCATATGTTAGATGCGCTAAGATCTTTTGGTGGAAACAAGTCAACAACTATGGTGACAATCTCTAGTAGTCTAATACTCTAATGCCCTTAATCGTCCGATTTTCAATTTGTTTAAGAGTGATAGCTTAATTACAAAGTTAGCTTATATCATTATCTCTCTTGTCCAGCGCTTTTTTCTTGAATATATTTCAGTAAGGATTTGAAGTTTGAGAAACAGAGGAAGGGTATCAATCAGTCAATATATTAAACCATAACATGCAATAATATTGCTAAATACTACTCCGCCGTAGAGCTTAATCTTGTTAATTTAGTTCATGTGTATGTGTGGAGGAGGAGGGAGGGAGGGAGGGAGGGGATGTTGCCTTTCTCTGAATTGTAATTATAAATTACTCCGTGTCTAATTGATGAAAGCAAGGAGCCAAGGATTTCCCGAGTAACAATTTGGCCTGGGGGATGCAATTTCCTAGAGAGCATCTGTTCTCCTACTCCAATGTTTTCAACTTCATTCACATGCGACCGGTAAAAACAAATGCACCCTTTCACCGTTTTCTTAACTTTGATGTTGGAGAGCCATCATAATTTGGAGGCATTGTACCTTGTAAATTCAACTACTGATATACTACAAGTTACCGCATTGCACACCGCACGATCAACCAACAAATATACCAACGTTTGGCGCCCTCCTAAACCCAAAGTCTAGTTTAACCATTAGAATGGGGGACAGGGCATCGAATCCTTCCAGCAGTCATTACTTCCACTGTTTAAGACATGTGAAATGTTCGGTTCAGAGTACAATGAGAGGAGTAACATGTATTCTAATAGCGGCAAAACATTGTACAGGAAACTTTCAGGACTCATGCTGTCTTGTTTGGGAAAATGTTTGTATAATAATATGTCTTCTGGTAATCTGATCAACAATGATGTTCACCGCAGTACTCAAAACATGAAATCAACTCTTTAGAGAAGCTTCTTGTGAACTTCAACTAGCTAGTAAATAAAACTCCACACAATATAATTCTGACGATCGAACTGTACTCCAGATTCTAGAGTTTACATCATTATTTCACTAGATTTTTTTTTGGTGATTGGCAGCATCAGGTAGATTCCGTTGACCATATATGAGTAAGGTATCAGCGGACAGCGGGTGGTGTAATTAATGATACATTGAACAGATTGTAGTAAATTATTATACGGAGCTTTGATGTTAGCACGGAAAGGAAGAAATTAAGGGGTAGACTGATCTACCATCCCCCATTCCCCCTGCTGCCACTCTAGGGAAGACGTGCTACTTAAGTACTTGCACAGAATTAATAATCTGTTTGACGATTAGCAAAGAACAACCCCAAAAAACTATAGAACATTTACCCCAAAACATCACAAATATTAAGACTATCGAGTACTAATATTCAAACCAAAGACATCACCTAGGCTGACTCCCTCCATTTCCTCCCTTCCTCCAACAACCCTTTCTATTCCACTCTCTCCCCTAGACTAAGACGTGCACATTTGTCTTCTCCCCTAGGCAGGTGCCATCTTCCATCGTTAGCATATCTATTATATACAAAATCGGTAAACAAACAAGGTGACCGATTCAAAACTCAAAACTTACAAGAAATAATATTGCTCTACACTTTGCTAGCACAATGCATGCAAAGACAGACTCAGATGCAACAAGCCTACCAGGCTCCTCCCCAACCCGATCACCTCCTCGACGGCCCGGTGGCGGGTCAGGGTCCGGTCCAGTGTATTACGTGCAAAGCCCATCACGTGACTCGACCTCACACGATGGTGAAAAGACTACAAACTCCTTCCATTCCACCCCCGTGATCAGCCCAATGGGCTCCCCGCCACACTCGCACTCGAACTCGTCATTGGGCCCTCATTCCCGCGAGTCTTCCTCCACACGCTTCTCTGGCTCAGGCAAGCCACCCACCGGAAAAGACCACAAGGGTCGCCGGAGTTCTGGCGCCGGTGGGAAGGATCATCACCTCCGCCGCAATCATCATCCATTTGATGCAATTGAAGAGGAGAGTTTGCTCGCTGGGGATGATGATGAAAATGAGCGTGGTATGTCTAGGAAATGTTGCTATTGTTTGGCGTTTGTGGTGGCGTTTTTTGCATTGTTCTCTTTTTTCTCCTTGGTCTTGTGGGGTGCTAGCCGGAACCAAAAGCCCATCATAACGGTTAAGGTAATAAATTGATTTTGTGCCATTGAAATGCTTTCTTTATTAGTGATATTGAAGTACTCTTATTGCTATTTTGATTTAATTTGATTACTGCCTATATAATAGTTGAAGCAATTCACTATTCAATTTTCCTCAAATGTTTAATTATTTCTACACTGATATTTAACAACTTCGAAAAATTCACACGGGGTGCATAATATCGTGCCTATGCGGCTTTGCCGATAGTTTAATTACTTGAACATGCAAATATGTGTTCTTGCCGTTCTAATGCTGTTAACATACAAGGTTTTGTATTACGATAATACTGAAAGAATGAGTTTTTTTTTTAATTTGTTCCTGGTGTGGCAGAGCATAAAGTTGGAAGACTTTGATGTACAAGCGGGACTAGATAATTCCGGAGTACCAACGGCGATGCTATCAATGAATGCAACAGTGAGGCTAGTGTATCGGAATAGAGGCACATTTTTTGGCGTCCACGTTACTGCCACTCCTTTGGAAGTTTCCTTCCAGGACCTAGTCTTAGCGTCCGGTGTGGTAAGCTATGCATTTTTCATCTTCTTAAATATTTTAGTTGCTTTTTCCTCTTCTTTCTGTTTTTTTTTTAAAATGGGATAGTTTTAAAATCAGAATTCCTGCATATTGGCCGAGTCAATTTACTCCTATGGAAAAATGTAGAGTTACGAGCCTTGCAATCTTATGTCACGCTTGAGATACATTTAGTGAAGTTACACATCATTGATAGAATACTTTATTTTTCGTAGACATCATTGATAGATACATGTATAGCGTACAATTGTAATTGTAAACTAAGATTAGGTTACCCAAGTCAATGCCACACCGTGATAGGCTAATAGTTGCAAGCTACTACTACTTCTAGCATGTTGGTATGTATACACACTAGCTATTAAGTGACCGATTCACCCGTATTCCGGGTCCTAGCCATGAGTATTAAGAACCTGTGGCTGACTGGCTGCAAATATTTGATTTTCTTCAATGGAAATGATATACTCTGTAATAGATTGTAGGTTCAAATGCTGAAATGCACTTTTACAATTTTTTTAAAAAACGTTACGGAAACCACTTCTTATTAGAGCATTATGCCAGCAACTGCGCTTCAATCATCAAAAAAAAAACAACATGTGTTCAATGTATTGATGCGGGGTTCCCTTTTTCTTGACAATTACCTTCCCCTATATTTCTCAACTTTTTGACCATTTTGTAACTTGCATGCAGATGAATTACTTCTATGAGAGGCGAAAGAGTCAGAGACAAATAACGGTGCAAGTAAAGGGTGACAGTGTGCCTCTTTATGGGGGTGGTTTTACTCTGAGCAGCATTAATGAGGCGCCCATTTCCCTAACAGTACCATTAACCCTAAGTTTCAGGGTTCGTTCAAGGGCATATGTCTTAGGCAGGTTGGTGAAGCCCAAATTTTACAAAACTATACACTGTTCAATGGTTATGGATCCTAAGAAAAGGAACGTGGCCTTGTCTCTTAAAAATAACTGCACTTACACAAAATAATTTTTTAATTACTGATTGAGGTCCACCCTTTATTGATAAAGATCCTGACCTTTGTAATCTTGTCACTGATTAAAATATTTAATCGGCCAGTTTTGTTTCATCGCCACTTTCTTAGCTTTTAATGAGGATGTATCTACGCTTACAATGTTGCAGAGCGCCAGAAGTTACCTAGTGAAGTAGTGATTGTGTTTAAGGTACAGTATTATGTGTGCATCAGAATCAATTAAGAAGTCATACAATTACCCCTGAATCGAAGTCTGTTTGATTTCTTTGCTTAATTTGTGTCTTTTCCCGGCCGGGTGTATGTCCTCTAGATGGTTCACAAGTCCCATCTCGTTGCAAGTTAAACTGTTCAAGCAAGTCATGACTAAGGAAAAGTGAAATGGACTCGATTTGAGGTTACTAACAAAGATTTTGAGTATGTTCGATAATCGATATAGGCATGTTTGTCAATTAGTAGATACTAGAAGAGGGTAGTAGATAGTAAATAACAGTTAGTGAGTTTGAAAATGTACCACCTGCAGCTTAAACCATTTTTAAAATTAGCAATATTCTTGAGATGACAACTACTCAAATATGGTATAAAACATAAATTTGTAAGGTTGCTAAATGTAAAAAAAAAGTAATTAATGTTTTTTCTTTCTAAATGTTTTCTTCCTCGCAACAATCTGTGCGCACGCGTTTCATAAATGAGACGGGGTCATTAATGTCCATCCGGGGTCACTAGTCACTACCGGAGAGGTCAATAAATCAACTTTTTTCAGCCTTTAACACCCTGTCTTATATATGAAACAGTTTTAATTTATACAATTTTTTCTAATTTTTCTATTACACTAAGTTTTGGTAAGGGGTGACACTTTTTTTAGGTGATGAGGGCTCCCGCGTGTAAAGATTATAGACTTAGAGGAGAAATTTAGTCAAATAATGAAGAGCACATCGCAATTTTTAAGTTTATTCCATCAGAAAAAAAATCAAGTTTTAAGTTTAAAAGTATTGTATAAAAGTCATCGACTTAGCTAGCTAATGCCTTCCGGGTGGCTGAGACTAACCGTAAAGAACAAAATTCCCACAAGCTAAATAAAACGTCCACATCCTTATATCTGAAACACATGCCCAAAAGTCCAAAACATAAGAAACAGAGGGAACCACTGCAGGCAGCACCATAGGCCATGCAAATATGCTATAGGATGAGTGCGATGTAAAAGGCCCAGCATTTCGTCGCATTTGAGGCCCAACTATTAGCCACATGGGCCCTCGTTGAATATCCAATGTCACTCATCAGGGCCATCACCTTCACAACCCACAAGCTTCAACTTCAGGGGACTTTAGCCTAGTTTTTGTTATTGGTAAGCCACGGGGGGTCTTAGCCCGGACATTAGCCTAGTTTGTAAACTGAGTCACCGTCTAACCGACAATTAGTTTTCGCCCGTGTTTCACACCAAACCACGATTATTCTGACCAACTACTCAAATCAAAATACACCAAATCTGCCATTATCTTAAACACCACGAGTTTTAACTACATTCATAATTTGCATTTGCATGACGTGCGTGTTGAAGTAGTATTCATAATTGGTTCTCAAGTCACTTTCAATGAAGTCAGTAATCATTTCTGTAACGACTATGGCCCTTATCAATTTGATATCGTAAATTAGCCAGCAATTATTAGCTTCAATTAATTATTAGCTTCAATTAAGTATTAGCCATGCTTTACGATACTGGGCTAGATGCCACGACCTGATACCCGATTTTTTCTTTTCTTTTTTGGATGATCATCTTGTGAGGATGAAATAAGATGCATGACTCTATTAATAATTCGAGATGTGGTGATGGTGTCATCCTTTAATTCATTGGATTCTCGGATACAAAATATAGACAAATTTAGGAGTTGTATGTACCATTGTACATGTCCCTTAAAAAATCTTTTCTTGGTGCAGATCAAAATTAGAAACTAAAGCCAATAAGACAATGAAGATTCAACTCTCAAACTCCGCTCATAAATAAGTTATTCACTTGTCTTATTGTCTTCCAATTTTAACGATATGCATCGATTAACTAAGTGATACTAGATATGGATGATGAGATCATAGCCAATAATCCTCTGTACAACATGGCTTTTGCACTCTCCCAAGATTAGTATTAGTTGTAGGAACAATGGCATATTCCAATTGCAATTGAATCTCCTAGCACTTTTTCTCCTTCAAAACCTCCCCTAAAGCAGAAAGGGCAGTACTGATATCTCCTTACTAACTATCCTGAATGCTTTCACTTATTCCTTTATCAATAGGTCACACTTCTGAAAAGTTCAATAGCAATTGGCACATGATTATTGACAAGTTGGTAAAACTTTTACCAGTGATCAATTTAGTTTCTCCTATTTGCATCTCCCGTCATTCTCTACAAAAGCTAAGATGTCAGGATCGAGTAAGCGGATAAAAATATGTTGACACTTACTTTAGTGACTCGACTCTTCATTAGGGGGTTTGCTCTGTGTGATTTAGTTACTCCATTTTTGTTCGATCCAATTGGGCCAAAAGTTTTCAAAACTATTTACAACTAGAATGTAGTCCTTGGTTTGTTTAATTTTGTTAAATGTTGTCCCGTCTTAAATCAAATTCGTAGGACTGGTAAGAAAAAAGAGAACTACACTGTTAATTAACCAACTGGAAATTATGTTGATTTGGAATCACCTAAATAAACCTCTTTACAATCATGACCAAACAATCACCTTCAATCTACATCAAACTCAAGTGAAAAAGACTGTGAATATGCTTTTAGCATCTACTTAACTCCTATCCCTGTCTTAATTACAAAAAAAAAATCAAGTAATCAACCAACTCTAATTACCTAACAGTGACCCACTCATCTGTATCATCACACCAATCGGGCGCACAGTGATCATCACTCCCCAATTCCTTAAGCCTACTCGAAACCACGACCCAATTACCCGAACCACAACCCACATTGTCTTCCTCTTCCCCGAAATCGAATTCGGAACAAGTCGGATCCGGGCTAATAGGACCATCGGTGAGAAAATCCACAAAATCAAACGGACACCTAGGAGAGGTAGAAGGCTCGCCATCCTTCTCACCTCCAATTGCGGAAATAAACGGGTGATCTAGTAACATACGGGCGGTCCACCTTTTATTCGGGTTCTTCTCAAAACACTTGGCCAAAAAATCCTGTCCTTGAGAACACATACTATCAGGAATAACAGGAAATATATCTCCTGATACAACTCCTATCATCAACCAGGTAATGTTAGCATCTGGTGGACAATTCAATGCATGCATGCCTGTAGCCATCTCAACCACCAAACATCCGAGTGCCCATATGTCTGCCGGCGACCCAGCCTCGTCATAGGTAATTACTTCCGGCGACATAAACAGAGGACTACCTCTTAAATTCCACCCCCTCTGCTCCGAAAGCGGTTTCGCTAGCCCGAAATCAGCTATCTTAACATCTTGAGCAGCACAAACAAGGATGTTCTCAGGCTTAATATCACAATGAGCAAACCCCTTTTCATGTATATAACAAAGTCCTTGAAGAATCGACTTTGTATATCTTTTCACCTCACGAGGTTCAAATTTCCCGCCACATTGTTCCAGGAGATCACGTAAGTTCCCTTCGGAGGCATATTCTAGAAACAGATTGTAGCACTCTAAGCCATGCTCAAAGCTTATATTGTAGCCGTGGAGCTTTATGATTTCCGGGCAATCGCCGATTGTCGAGAGGACTTCTTTCTCGGTCCTCAAAGACTCTTCTTTGTCAATATAGCATGATTTTACAGCCATCACAGTAGGAAATTGGGGAACTTTACCTGTGTTTACTGCTATACTGACTGTTCCAAACTTTCCTCTGCCAATCGTGCTGCCTCTAGCCCAATCAATCTCCATCAGATCACTAGTATCTTCTGTTTTTTTCTTACTTGCTCTGTTTTTCCTGTTTTTGTTCATACGTTTCGCTCTATATTTTGTTTCTTGATTGCTTTCTCCCTCCCCAAATTCCATTGGGGGTAAATTGAAGGAGAAGAAATATGAGGGTTGGTTAAGGGGTGAGAGGAAAGTAAGGTACTTTAATGTAAGATTGGAGAGGGTTTGGTGGTAATAGTTAGGGTTTAGGGCACGTGAAAATCAAGGTTTGATCATAACAGTGTACATATATGTGAAAATTGTGAGGACAAGAGGGTTTGTTTGATAGTGAAGGAAGGTTGCGTGGTTAATTAGTATAATTATTCTCTAAATAGGATTTTAATCATATGAGTTCTATGTATATACTTTGCCAGATTGTTATAAAAAGAGTTGGCGTTACTTGTATGAAGAGTGTTTGTAGAAACGTGGGTTTCCACAGATTCGGACGGATTCGATACTCTCTATTGATCTTCTTACTTGCCCGCCACTCTTGGGGTTTTGTCATGACTTATATGAGTCCTAAGTCATCTAAGCTGTTGGCCCAAAGTTACTTGTCCACCAAATTTAACCATCTACTTTTTGCCTTAGCGATTTTTTCCGACTTGAAAAAGGAATTCTTTACCTATTCTTATTTGAGGATTGGTCTTTTGGTAGCAATCTATCTAGAAGCCTAAAGTTTAAGGACATCCTATTCTTACGCAATAATAAGTCATGTCGGTTTAACAGGCTTTCTATTCAGTTTAGGGTAAACTTGCACAAGTTTACACGGGTGTAGTGCAAAAGTTAAAATAAAGTAAATAACTTATGAGTACATTATTATCTGTTTTGTAACTGAAAAGGAAAGAGACACATTTTGTTATTATGAAAATCTTGTTGAGGGTGAATGTATAATTTGGTGCATGAACCATATTATGTGAAAATGTTTCTGAAGATGAATTATGACGGGTGAGGATCCACTTAATCTCCATGTACAGAGAACAAAGATTGTGTATATGTAACTTAAGCTTCTTAAATTAGAATAATCAGCATTTCGACGATTCGAAGGCGCCAAATCCTTCTATTGGTGTCCTTACTCATTATATCACAAAAAAAAGTAACCAAAAATGGAAAATAAATGTGAGTGTCGTCCCTTGGTTATAGAAGAATTACGGGTGTGTTTTGTTCATCTTTAAAGACCTAAACTTAAATTGAACTTAAATGGAAAAAAAACAGAATGTAGTTAAAATTTTAATTAAAAGTTAACTGAAGTGAACTAGAAAAAAAATTGAACAATAAACACTACCACCACGAGTCCACGTGAATGGGTGAATGCATGCACACAACTGTGAATATACTTCTCCCATTAATACCATTTGGTTTCGCCTCTAATAGTAAGAAAACTGAACTGAAATGGAAAAAAACTGAACTGTGACACTATAAACATAACTTCCGCGTGAATGGCTTAACTCCAATTCTTAGGTACACCGGGTGTACGGGTACATCTTATGAATTTATAACTAATATTACAACATATATTATTAGTCACATTTTTAATGCCATTAGTCAATCCCTTTGTAATTAGTCATAAATTCACAAGGTGTACCGATACATCCGGTGTACCAAAGACTTGTTGATGGCTTAATGCATGCACACAATTATTAGCGGTGAATATACTTCTCCCATTAATATCATTTTGTTTCGCCTCTAATAGTAAGAAGATATATCACATCTGGCCATATTCCATAGAAGCGTTCCCTTACATCGATTGACTAATAGCCATTATACATAGAGGCTTTGGTGTCCTAAATGGTGTCCCAAACCGTGTACCACTTCAATCTCAGCCTTTCGTGATTTGTTAATTCATTTTCTTTAATGCATTAATAAATTATGAATGGTCGAGATTGAAGTGTTACACGGTTTGGGACACCATTATGGGACACCAAAGTTGCTCTCGCCATTATAGGCTTCCCTTTATGTCAGGCAAAAAAATTATTTCGTATAACCGTGTCTTCACGTAAACTATTTGTGCACTCAGTTGATATGTTTATTTAGGGTTGTTTTATTCTGAGTTATTTATCAGACTAAGGTTATACGCTAAATAATTTCCAATATAGTTTTGGTTAGAAAGTATTTCCCGACAAATGTGTTCCTTTAGGTTTGGATATCATATACCTCAATTTCTCACCAAAATCAATTTTTTTTTAAAAAAAATGCTGAATAATAAAGAAACAATGGTATCATATAATGTCTAATATAAGAGGATAATCTTTAAAAAAAAGAAAAGCAACCAACTCTAAAAACCAAGTGTAACGAATTTTACAATCAAAACTTTGAAGTTCATTTTTAATTAGAATAATTTTTGCTACAATGAACATTGGGTACAGAAATAGATTAACAGAAAGACCAAGGTGGGTGCGGGGAGGTTACAGTAGATCGACCTAAGCATTTACGTTGTCAGTAGTCACCACGATCATCGTCTGAAACACGATAACAGTAGTTGGCCAGTTGGCCTAATACGACCAAAAGGATACTTTTAGTCTTCATCTATCAAGGGCGGGTGCAGATATTCAGGTACAATAAGTGTAACAGTAACGAATTAAATTGAATAGCTTGATTCTGCAAGACGCCTTCGCGCAGAAGAATCTAATTGTCAAGTTGATCTCAGTTTCAGAATGTCGTCAGTTCGTCGAACTTCATTTGGATAATTTTTTGTTTGGCAAATTAGTAGATAGAGGAATTAGATAGCATGTATGACTGTTCTTTAGAGCTCAACTGTAAAGCTATACTGGAAAAAGGTTGAATTTTTTGTCTAATTGTTTTGACACTTCGGGTGTCTTTTGATCGCTTAGAAATTTTTGAAATGAAAATGAACTGGAAATAATGAAGGCAGTTAAAGTTATAACTAATGAGTCGGTCCGTGAAGGGATGGAGGAGAGGGTCAAGTATTGTCTTTTTATTTTAAGAAAAATGAAAAAAAAAAAGAAGATAAGTGGTCCACAATGCATGCCTGCATTTTGTGTGATATGACTGTAAAAAAAAATAAGGTTAGCACATATTGTAATTAAATACCCAAAGCCCTCCCTTCTACCATGTGCAAAACCGTTGTAGTGGCATTAGCTCGTAAATCTAGTTTGAGTATGAGGATATGTGAGTTAACACCTAAAAATTGGTGAAATAGCTAACAAGAACTTAATTTAAAACCGGAGGGAGTATTATTTATACGAATGGATATCGTAATCAAAACTTTTTACATTCACAAGTTACAAGTTAAATTGTGAAAAATTGAACTAAACTGATAAAAAAAAGTAAATAGCAAATTAATGTGAGAGATAAAAAGATAAGATATGCTAAAATAGCATATACCAAATTGGTACCCAAACGGGACCATAGCCTACTACATGAAGTTTTTCTTTTTGTATTTAAGAAATAGAGCTCAACTACACTGTAACTACAACTACTTTATAACTCCTAGTCTAGGCTACACCAGGTGCATGGGTACACCTGCCTAGGTGGCACTACTTTTTTTTATTAAAAGTAAAAAGGAAAAAAACAGTGGTTAAAAGTCATGCGGTAGTTCGGAGACATTAGTCATATAAAAGATTGCACTAGTAATATATCTACTAGTCATTAGTCATATAGAAATACGCACTATTCATTAGTCATATAAAAAGACCTAATAGTCATCCATGTTAATTTTTAAAAAAAATGCTGACGTGGCACCCGGTGTACCTATACACCGGGTGCACGGAAGACTTGCTGACTTTATAATATGGGTTCTAGAGTTAGTCGAAATGGCGAACTCCGCACTTGAATTCCCAGCAAACTTGGGTGTGAGTCTCCCACCGCCCATTAAACTGGATACAACAACAAAAATAACAACAACAACAATCGAGTGTAAATCCCATTCAATGGGGGTACTCGGGTCAGAATGTACGCAACCTTACACCTGTTTAAGAAAACAGAGAGGTTGTTTTCGAGATTGACCAACTGCCCATTAAACTGGATATTCTTATCTTATTATATAAAAAATAGTTACTTTATATAAACACTTTAATTATAGTATTCATGAAATTTGAAGTACATCAACAATCTCGACAAATTCAACTTCAATTTCGGTTTTGGTTCAATTAAATTTGGCAAAATTACCCACAATAATCCCTACTTGGAGCGAATATCTCAAATTAATCCCAACTTGGGATATTGGACCCAAGTAGGGATTATTGTGGATTATTGTCGAACTAGCCATTTTACTTGTACGGTATGATATACGACCGAGGCCCCGCCTTGCCACTCATGAAACTCTGAACAATCACATATTGCGATCTTGAAAGTTGAGGCAATATTACAATAATGCAATAACAGATGAAATTGAATGACCAAATAATATTTGATGGCCAAACCCGTTACATGTGACCAAAATCTGGGAAATAGTCAGTGCACTTGCGATGTTATTGTGAGATTAGTCTGAGTGAGAGAAATTTGTCTGCAAGAACAATACAAGTAGTTTGCATGCATCTTGCACGAGACTTATCGTTAAAGAATTCATGAGGGTGCAATATAATCACTTTTTTAAAAATAAAATATGAAATTGTACGTATCTTACGTTGAATTTGGAGAAACAGTTGAACGCAGCCGTCGGTGAATTTGCGGCTTGCGAGTGGGGGCCCAAAGAGCAACTTGAAGTGTGCAGCCTGAATGACTGTGAAGCTTTATGGCTTTCAGCAATCAGCAACATAAATTATTATGTGAAGGATATTTCTTTTTTGGCTTTTTTTGTTGGGATATGAAGTTTACGCCTTATCTTTGAACTCCTCTAATACAAGAGAGTAGCAAGGTGCACGCAAGAGTCTGGATCTCAAACCTTCCCAGAAGGGCAGGATGATGAGGTCTATCAATCAATATACGACTGGTGAATACACAATTATTATCTTATGTCGCATTTAGATTAAGCATACATGAAGTTAGCAAAAATTAATGTGTATTGTATTCGTTTCTTTTAAGTTGAGTAGTATTTCAAATTTTAGTTTATTTCAATTTCAGTTTATTTATTTTTGTCAAAAGGAAAGGGCAGAGACCTAGTTTAGTCTCATATATGAAACAGGTTTTTTTATAAAAAAAAAAACTGAATTTTAAGTGCATTTACTTCTTTTCTTTTTGTTTCCTATTTCAATTAAGTTTTTTTCAATTTAGTTTTAGTTTTTTCCAGTTCATTTCACACTCTTATAGTCGAACAAAACACAGCATAAAAACATATTAACTTGAACCCTCAAAAAACTAAAACAAGTGTAGCTAGTTCACATTCTCTCTTCAAATTAAAAATACATATTTATCAACTAATTAATTTTGATTAGGTAGCTAGTTTACCTTCTCTCATCCAATATGTCTTTAGTACATCGAGTGTAAGTTTACACTAGGTGAATTTGTGACTAATAATAAGGTATTGATTAATGGTATTTATAAGGTGACTAGTGAAACATGTGTTATAATGCTTTGATAATAAGCATCCGGTTACACCGGGTGTACATAAGATGTTGGAATATATGGTGGCTTGTGTCCCACATTACTCATATGTAGTGGCCTTGATGTGTATATAAGTAAGTGGGCCCTCCACTCATTGCCAATTGGTATTGGGTTGGATCCTCACAAACTTATATCACCTCTTCTTGGGCCCAATTTAACATGGTATCAGAGCGGGCCTTGGGCTTGTGTTGTTGTTTCCCATTATGCCCACAGTTGTTAGCCCATATGTGGCATTTGTGTGAGGTGAGGCTTTCAGTTTAATTTCCCTCATTTGAGCCCACGCGCGTGTGACTCTCAAAGAGGAATATCCACGCTTCAGGCCCAAAGTGGTCGGCCTTATGGCCCTTTGTATGAGGCGGGGTGCTGGAATATATGGTGCCTTGTGTCCCACATTGGTCATATGTAGTGGCCTGGAGGTGTATATTAGTAAGTGGATGTCCTCCACTCATTGTCAATTGGTATTGAGTTGGATTCTCACAAACTTGTAACACCTCTCTTTGGGCCCAAATTTAACATAAGAATTAGAGGTTCAAAGTAAATGTTAAAAGTTTATAAGATGACTAATGGACTTAAAACTATAGCTAAAACTAAAATAAACTCAAAAACACTAAAACTGAAAAGACAACTAGAAGTGTATGTAGCAATACATAGAAACAAAACATAGCCTTAGTTACTAATCGTGAAAGATTAATCCCGTACATTTGATAGACTGGACAAAGGAGTAACATTCAAGTAAGCAGGGGAAACAATCACAATAACTGACTAACTGTGAATCTTGACTTGTACTCAAGTGAGTGAGAGATGGCTTAAGTTATGCACTAACATTTGTGTGGGATAAGCTACTCCACCAATTCCATCATCGGTATGATATATAGGGAGAGAAAAAAGTAGTACAATGCTTATCATAATCATTCTCGAACACCAAATCCTTTCAATTCAATCAAAAGGAAACATGCGACTGCTATGTCTGAATTTGAGAAAATTGAATGTTTAATTATTCCTTTAGTATTGGAGTACGTACTTTACAACATTCACAATAAAAAAACATGTTGATCCAACAGTCAACTTGCTCTGTTATACTCCGTATAACTTTCGTAGACCCAGAGGCCTAGGGAAAGAGAGAAAAATCTACAAATTTTTTGATAATTGGGTAAAGCAGATACCTAAACCGTAACAGTTGACAAACAATTTCCTTTGTTTACTACTGGTAGAGTGGTAGTGAGAATTTATGCTCACTATTCCCATTAGGCACCCACAATGATGCTCTCCCCGTCTTGACGGTAATGCCAAAAAGGTGTTGTGTGTTTCTTGACGGTCGAAACATAATTGGATTGGCATGTGCTATAGCGCGTCAAAATGCGGTATAAATCGTTCCAATGGTCAATTTATCACACCAGTTGTATCGATCTTATATAATTGATTAATTATGCGGCACAACAGATCCAGCTTGTTTGGCCTCTATTCGCAGTCACTTGGGCTGTGTTTTGTTCATCGATTATACTACAGTTCAGTTGTTTTCAATTCAGTTCAGTTTTTTTCAATTCAGTTTACTTCAGCGTTTTTCAGTTTTTTTCATTTCTAGTTATAATTTATAACTGCATTCAGTATTTTTCAGTTCAGTTCAGTTTTCTTCAGTTTTTTTCCAATTCAGTTCAGTTCATTTTTTTCAGTTCAATTTAGTTTCAGTTCAGATTAATGAAAGAATTGGCAGTTCCTTCAGTAATAAAATAAATAAATATTTTCCCTTCAAATTAATGAAAGAAGTTTAAGTTTGTTTTTACTAATACATAAAAAATTATCTATTATATTGACTTTTTTAAAGCAATCGCAGAAGATTCCGATTGTTCCACCCATGCTCTATTTACTACAGGATAAATTTTTTACCTCCATTTTTTTGGTGCACCTGGTGTAAATTTAGATCGGGTATTTTTTTGTCAAAATTAACGACATTATACTATTACTCACCCTCTTAAATACCATGAGTCAATGCCCTATGTATGACCAATTTCACCTTTTAAGTTTACAACTTATATACCAAAGATTTGTTGATTTCTACTGGTAGTTTGTTTGCCTTCGACGGTCGTTAGATCAACTTCTCAATGTGTAGTGAATGGAATTGCTTAGTCCATCTTCTTAAGGACATCAAGAGCAAATGATTCTCAACAACACTGAAATGACTGAATAGCTTTATGACTAAACAGTACTACTAGCATTTACGGGCAGAAACACGGTTCATCATAGTGAAGTGCAAGAAACACTTAATGATTGCTTTGATTCACAATTCAAACATCATTATCAAATTAATCTCTAGAAGTAGTAGGGAGGACAAAAGATTTGGAGGCTGATGGTGATGGTGGTGGACGTGCAAAGTGTAGACGGGGAGGTACTTTGATCACTCATGTGAGCAGTGAGCAAAAATAATGTCACTTCCTTCAGTAGTCAGTAGCTGCACTAGCTTTTCTTACCAACTCGTTTACGTAGTTGATGCTTGTCCATGTAAAATTGAAATGCGAGCAAACCAAAACAATAGAAATTGGACGATTGTAAGTTTGTAACGTAATTCATGAATTCTCAATTGAATCTTTCCAATGTACAGGTTGGTAACTAACAGTTTGTACAACTAGGCACGAAACAATTGATATCTATCAGATCAAATAAAAAACTGATCTGACGACACAACTGCAACAACACTAACTCTACACTCACTAATAAGTCTCCTCCTAATTTTACAAAATTAAACATAATTTGATCACCTAACGGTAATCCAACAGTCCTCGTCATTCCAATTGGGCAAATGATCACTGACCAATTCTTGCTCAAACCTACTTAACCAAATGGAGTTCCACCCCAAGATTTCAGATTCATCGGAGAACTCGAATGACTCCGATGACTCAATTGTACCCGAACCGAAACTCATTTCCGAGGACTCCCAATCGGGGAAGTCGAACGGACACCTCGGAGAAACCGAGGCGGAGCAACCGTTGTCGAACCCGGATACAAACGGGTGATCCAGCAACATTTGGGCGGTCCACCTTTGACTCGGATCCTTAATAAAACATTTCTCAACAAAATCTTTCCCTTCACAGCACAAACTCTCAGGAACAACTGGTGACTCACCGGCAACGCCAATGCGGTACAACAAGCTACTGACGTCACTTTCCGGCGAACACTTCCAAGCCGATTTACCAGAAACCATCTCGACAACCGCACACCCCAATGCCCAGACATCGGCAGGTGACCCCAACTCACCGCCGGCGACAATTTCCGGCGACATGTAAAGTGGGGTCCCTCTCAATTGCAACCCCGTTTTATTCTCGGAAACATGTCTCGCAAGCCCGAAATCGCCGATTTTCACCTCACCGTCCTCAAACGATAGTATATTTTGCAATTTAATATCTCCATGAACAAACCCACTTTCATGAATATAATCTAGACCCTTGAGAATTGCCCTCGTGTATCTTTTAACATCAAAAGAATCAAACTTTCCACCGGACACCTTCATCTGATCAGCCAAGCTACCATTTTCGGCGAATTCGAAGAAGATGTTGTACAATTGGTTGTTTTTCTCGTATGAAATAGAGTCACCAAGGAACTTGATAATCTGGGGGTGGTTTCCTAGCTCTGTTAGAACATCTTTTTCATTCTTGAGGGAATTTGAGGTTGAAACGTCTGATGATTTTACTACAAAAGGTGATGAGATTGAATTTTGTGATTTGGGTACTGCTAAGCTCACTGTTCCAAAGCTTCCCCTGCCTATAGTGTTACCTCTAACCCACTCCATGGAGAGAGAAAGTAATCCGTTTTGATGATATTTTGTTTGGGTGAGTGTTAGTTATTGGAAGTGAAAGTTTCTCTGTTTTGTTGTTGTGTTTGAGAGGAGTTTGGTTGGGGAAATGGTATATATAGGGGGAAGGGGGGTGGTGAGAGTTGGCCCAGTTGGGGTGTGATTTTTTTTGTTTGTATAATTACTAAAAGACTTTACTTTTAAGTTTTTACTTTGCTTTTAAGTTTTTTATATGGGTGAGTTATGGAGGACAGATATTATTTAGGTAATATTATATTGGATGCTATTAAGTTGGCGGGGGATTCGAGCACGTGATAATCAAGGGGGATATTGGATTTGGGGTGTGTGATGGTGAAGGACATGGACATGAGAAGGAAAGGGGAAGGGAAGGGAGAATTTGTGTGTGTTGACGGTACAATGGGTTGTTCAAAACGTGGTTGACATGTCTACACTACTTCGTCACTCTTCTTCTACTCGTTTTTCTTCCTATTGAGAGGTCCTCCTCACTCACACGGTTGAATTTCTTGTGGTTCCTATTGCCATTTTTGGCGCATTTATTCATGGACGGAGAAGTATATACTTCTTTTTTATTTTTTGAGAACAATTTTTTTTTTTGATCAACGAGAACAAGTTTTATGCATAAGGGAAATGTATGTGTCCATTTTTCAGATCAAAATATTGTATTTGGTGATTCAATGCTAGAATTGTTTGTCCATGAGGAACTTGACCATGAGAAAGGCTAATAATTAGCTCGCATGACTACTTGTAATTGAAATTAAATACCCTAATTAGTCCAAAATAAGTGTCAACCTACCGTATTGTACCAAAATTAAGAAATATAGTTATCAATTAACAAAAATCCAAAAGTATCTTAGACTTTGATGGGAAAAAAATATGTAAGTATGTATGGAGCATGTACTATAAGACTTGAAATGTATGCATTTATATGCAGGCGTGGAAACTTAAAACGACATGTGTGTTGGATTAAGGGGAATAAATAAAATAGTCTTTTTAAAAAAAATAGAAATTAGCTACTTTATGATTATTCATTCACAAAATGGGGAATAACGGTGCTTATGTAAATATTCCACAAAACCATTTTGGTACATCACTTTTTTGTACCAAACCCTACAACTAAGTGAATCTATATTTTTTTGGTATGAAAATGAATCCATATTTTCAATGCACATGACAGAATCCAAAGTTCCAAACCATATTCAATTCACCTTGCTCATTAATTATGTTATAAAACCATTGAAATGTCATTATTATCAAAAAGAAAATGATGTAATTAGACTTTTCTACTAAATGAATATGGCACGAGCTTCTGACACACACTGATACACGCATTAGTGAAATACGGAGTACAATTGACCCAATTAATTATATTGTCCTCATACTCCACATGTTTTTATTTTTTTTGTTGAAGGTGCCGCGTTGCCACATGTTAATTAGAGTTAAACTTAGAAATCAATCATATATACTGCCACAGAATCACAACAACTGTATATCATTCCCTTTACTGCTATGAGTGAATTTTCTTTGGGTGTTCATGCACTTTTACAAGTTCTTAAGATACCATGATCACTATCTCTTTACTTAATTTGGAGGGGACTAGGGAGAGAGGTTGGTGAGTCACTAGCGAAGCTTTCACATCAAGATTGAAGCTAACCTCTCCAGTCTCCACTCCTCTTCGTAGATGTGAAAAATGGTCCACCACAAATTTGCACGGAGACAAAAGAGTGTGAAAGCTGAGTCGTCCTCGTTCGTGGGAAACGCTGAGAATCAAAGGCAACAAGTGTGGTCAACTTACGATCGTTAATCGTGTGTTTTCTTCGCATGTAATAGTATAAACATTAAACACTAACTGAATTAAACTAAAAAGAATATTGAACCGAACAAAAAAAATAAAGAATTGAAAAAACTAAATGTAGTCAAAAAAATCTAAACATAGTGAAACTTATTATAACCTGAACTGAACTGCAAAATACCTAAATAAATTTTAACTTTAAAAAACTGATCGAAGTATAACACTATAATTTACAGATGAACAAGACACAACGACAACAACAATAACAGAGTGTAAATCCCCATTTAATGAGGGTGCTCATGGGTCAGAATGTACGCAACATTACCCCTATTTAAGAAAACAAGTTGTTTTCAAGAGTGACCCATTGACTTCAAATAATTTCACTAAAAATAAGAAGTAGTGGAAGATTTTGTACACATTTTGCTTAATGCATAATAATCACCTAAAGCTAGATGGAGGTGAACAAGACACAACCGTAGTTAAAAGAATGAGTGACATGTTCAACTTACAAGTGTTTCTGCTTGTTGGAGCTTAACCCCTCTTATACAAAAGCTAAAAGTTCGTTTGAATGTAGTAACTACTACACAATACAATGTATAAACACCAAGAAGCCAACCACACCGCTGTGGGCTAGATTGCTCAATAGTGACATTGTGTACATTTGAGAGAAAGTTCCCCTAACTCATCCAGTAGTTTCAATCAGTCAAAAAAAAAAAAAACTCTCATTTGCTGCACTGCAATAGTTTAGTTACCCATTTATTTAAAATAAGGTTGGTGATTGTTTTATACCTTGCCGAACTCTGCACGATTTGGATTACCTTAATATATGAACCCATTATGTGACGATCAACTGAAAACAAACAAGACAGAACAGCATCAGTAAGACGACGCTGAGCGCAGAGAAACAAAATAATCTTTTTGCTAGTAGCCAGTAGGAAATATCTTCTGACGTATTGACGAAAGGGAAAAATAGAAAAGTGAGAAAGAAGCACAGAACAGAAAGGATTCAGGAGCAACTGGAGCAACTTGGGACATTGGTATTTGGACCGGACAGCATCTATACGGTATGGAATACCAATCAGGAAGCCAATATGGCCATATGGGAATAATGGGATAGCAATAGCATTATAGCAACTACTGTACCAAGTAGCAAATACGAGTACAAGATAATATCTTATATTATCAGTGAATTTTTAGTACGGAGTATTCCAAAGTTTCATGCCTGCTATACATGACACAGACACTCAAATTGAGGTTCGGATCTCTGTTTATTCGTTGCCCTTATTTTAAATAAAACTCCGTAATGGGTAGCTGGAAATTCAATTCATTGCTTCTTGTCATAGTAGTCTAGTACTATAAAATACTTCGGAATGTATATTTGATTCTTTCATTGATTTTAATTGCATCGTATATCCTTGCTTGGTTAATGGTTAATAGGCTAAAAGCTGGTGGGCTGGTGATTGAATGTGCCAACATGTGAGCATATCCCAGGAAAATCAGTGTATGACGGCAGTGCCTTTATACATTAACTTCATCATGTTGAAACGAATAATTCTTAAAAAAATCCGACGGTGACTGCGGCCTTAATTGGGTCCCAAAATCAACCATGTTGTTAGTGATTTGTATTCTTGTATATGCTTCCCAGTTTCAACATCGTCTACTCTAATGTTACTCCTCTTCTTTCTTATTGTAACTAGTTCAATTTCCCTTCTCATAAATGTTTTAAAATCAGGTTGAATGTCAAACCAATTATGTAAGAGAAAAATTTGTCCAAACCCGTTTTATATATGAGACTGGGTAAGAGGGGCTATTACTGTGTAGCCGGGGATTTTTATTGTGTGGGTCATTAATACCTTGTCTCATATATGAAATGGGTTCACACAATTTTTTTTTATTATGTATTATGTTCAATGGTTTAATTATATCAATCGGTTCAATTGCTACTAAAGATTGGTCTATTAAATTATCTTAAAAAAATATATATCATCATTTTGGAAAACTGATAAAACCTATCAAAATGAAGAAGAATATGTGTGAACCTATTTCATATATGAGAATGGGTGAGAGGGGTCATTAATATTACCCATACCGGGTCATCACCTAGTCTTATATATGAAACGATCACACAATTTTTTGTGATCAAAACTTTAAGATCGTATAAATAGACAATTTCAGAAAGGCTTCACCGTTTTTTGACTAATAATTACTCTTACAATATTCAGAAAACTAGTCGTACCACCCTTGTATGAATAGATTGTCTTAACTTAGGAGTAATGCATATGAAGTTGAAAGAAGTATCTCTATCTTTCAGCTATAGGTGGTGATTATGAATTATACCAAAATTGCTAAGAAAACCTTCAAATACTTCTTATTTTAAGTGAAGTTGGTCGACGTGAATATGTCGATGCAGCAATACAATTAGGGTTAATTTCGAAAGTAACTTCTATATTTTCTTAATAAAGGTAAGGTTGCATACATACCGACTCCCGAGCACCCCCATTGATAGGAAATTTACACTCAGTTGTTGTTATTGTAGATTATCTTACCTCAGCGTAGTTTAGGTACTAATATTCAATCGTGAGTTTAAATGCTTAAACAATGTATCAAATGATGTCTATGTTTCTTTTTTTGGGGAAATTATAGTAAGTCATAAGTTTTTCTTTCCTAATTAAAGAAATTAATTTTTTAATTCCCTCTTCAACCTTCTATTTTATTTATTAGTAAGATCTTTATCAATTGTTGAGGTTTTCTACCCTAAAAGTCAATAATTCCACTTTTTTTTTACAAGCTTTTATCTAAATTTATCTCCAAATAGAGGTTATTCCCCCCCACCCTTTATAAATAAAAATTACAAAAAATTATGTGGATCTATTTCATATATGAGTTTAGGTATTAATGACCACCTCGAGCAATCATTAAAGAATCATCGAGCAATAATAATGACCTATCGAGCAAACATTAATGACCCATCTCATCTAATCTCATATATGGAATGAGTTGAAATAATATTTTCTCAATCAAAATTAAGCCGATGTCAATTCTCATCTCTGATTTTATTTTTCAAAGACTCGGCCCATTCAAGCCCCAAAAAGCTCATATATATTCTTCTTCCGCTATTAGCTTGTGTCTCGGTTTCATTATGTCAACAACAACAATCGTGTGTAAATTCTCATTTAATGGGGGTGCTCGGGTCAGGTTGTACCTAATAATATATTTATTTATAGCTTAATTCATTACAGAGGAACCAATAAAGATCTTAAAAATTCCTCAAGAGAAATTAAGTGGGCTATTGAGGAGCTCAATATACTTAATGGTCCACTGGGCCAAACAGACCTATACAACTTTGTCATAAACTAATATAAGTTGGTTTGGATTGGGGCCTAGGTTAGGTATCGAATTTAATCAGCGCCTTCTATTGTACTGGGCAGTAGTCCGGTACGCTGGCTGCAATAGCAGACTAGCAGCTACAGGTTGACGCAAGATGAGATTCAGGCAAGTCCTTTGGATTATTACAGGAAAGCCGGGCCTTCGTAGATCAGGCTAGACCAATAGATGCATGTTTCCTTGATATTTGATTCCCTACAGGTCACACAGCCCCTTAATGGTCGTCTATGAAGACATTTCTTTATCAATGCAAATATTTTAAGCCGATCAAGAAACTTGAGCGAAAATAAAGTTACAAAGCTGTACCTTGTCATGGGAGAAAGTGCTTAGCATCACCTCGTTTAGTTCGAACAAGAAAATGTCAACAACGTGCGATCCCTGAAAACATTGCCATGTAAATAAATGACCCACGACGTGAGACAAAGACATGAAATCTCACAACCGAAACTCTCCTCCTTTCCTTACTCATTAAAGCCCAAACGAAGATTACGGTCCCAATCCACAGCAGAAAAGCATCAATATATGCATAGACACCAATTTTATTTCCCAAATTAGTTTGAATTTAAAAGATGAGAGCACCAGCAAAAACAATAATGAACCTCAGAATAATCTTCCCTTGTATGGTGTTGCTAGGCTTTACATTCTTCTTCCTTAGATCAATGTTATCATCAGAGAATGGGTCGTCATTTGGATTATTGTCGTCATCATCAACACCCCGATACTTCTCCTCAAACAAACTACCCGACTCACTCTCATCAGCGATATTACACTATGCAACAACACGCATAACCCCTCAGCAATCCCAAGCGGAGATATCGGTCACAGAGCGAGTCCTGCGACGCAAGTCCCCATGCAACCTCCTGGTGTTCGGGTTGGGCTACGATAGCCTAATGTGGGCCAGCTTCAACCACGGTGGCAGGACGGTTTTTCTGGAGGAAGACGAGGAGTGGGTCCGGAAAATAGTGGGACAGTTCCCGACGTTAGAGGCCTACCACGTGGCCTACGACACCAAGTTAAGAGACTGGGAAGTGTTGCTCGCAGCAGCAAGAAACTCGTCTGAATGCCTTAAAGTGGTGGCGCCTATGGAGTCAAAGTGCGTGCTGTCATCAAAGATTTTGCCCAAAGTTGTTTATACGGTAGAGTGGGATTTGACAATGGTGGATGCGCCCAAAGGGTTCGGCGACTCCCCGGGCCGTATGGCCGCTATTTACACTGCGGGGTTGATGGCGAGGAATAAAGATAGTGGGGAAACTGATGTGTTTGTGCATGACGTTGATCGTCCAGTGGAGAATGCATATACGAAAGAGTTTCTGTGCGAGGGTTACATGGTGGAACAAGTAGGTAGGTTGAGACATTTTACTATACCAAGTCATAGGACTCGCCCTGGGAGTGATAGGCCTTTCTGTCCTCCAACTTCCTCTCTAGCATGAAGTAGACGTATTTTATATTTGTTGACCAATATATTGTATCGGTCTCCATCTCTTTAACTCTAGCGACCCTTCTGTAAACGTCATGATACCAATTTTCTTATTCCAAGTAATTTTTTTCTGCATCTATTCTTTTTCCAAGTGGTACGGTGTGATTTTGATTGATCATGATGCATCCCGTGGACATGGTTGATGTTGAGATTAATGATATCGTCTATGATTCACAGAAACTCAATTTGCTGATTACAATTTGGTACTTACTGAATTTGTTCATTATATGTTGTTTTTTGTTATTTTCCGTCTTTGTATTCGACATATGAGGAGAAAAAAATGTTGTTATAGTGCGGTAGGCCGTAGGCTAATGAAGAGGAAACTTGAGAGAGATGGGTTTTTGAATGTACGTCAGCGGCTTACCGTATCAATGTGCCTGCATTTCCATTATTGTATATGTTACTCCGTCCAATGGCCTAAAGATTGCTCTCACCTAGCCTACAGGACGACCAAGCTCAACTCACAACGAGCTGGGATCCTCTAGCGCTTCATCCAAAGGCAGAAATATGTATACATCCCCCAATTCCCCCTCTTATTTGGCTATTTATCTTGCAATATCCAACGATGTGCTCTTCCCCAGTGCAAGACCTGCACTCACCAACAACGTAACCAATGTAAAAAATTGAGGGCAATAACGAATCGCAAGTGGGATTGCTACATTTAAGCCCAATGAATTTGAGGGAATTTAGTTGGGAACGAGAAAAGAAAAAGGTTGGAGTTACTATGTGGATGACGCTCAAATCAATTGCACTGTTTTTAAACTTGTCTCAAGTGATGTCCGATTATCCGATCCGGATAACCCGATCCAAAACCAAACCAATATCCAAAGAGATGCTACTCATCTATCTGAACCGAAATGGACGCTATCCGAACCGACAACCGAAATTTTTTCCTCACAGAGTTAGAATTTAGTAGCTTTAAAATGTATAAAATATCCGAATTTGACTCAAAATAATTTATATGTACAAATCCAAACCTAGTTAGATATTACGACGGTACAATCAATGCGAATTCAACGTTACCAAAACCAATACGAACTAATTGACATATTTGCCAGGTCTACGATTAATCAGAGTACGTCCAAGCCGGCTCTCTAAAAAAAAGAGTAGGTCCAAGCCTGTAGAAAATACTAAATAAGATGGTTTATATTGGCCAGTTTAGGTCCTTGATGCCCGTTTAGCTTATGTTGAGATTCTTGAGAATGCCTAAGATGGACCGCAGATTTTGGGCCGCGCCATCTAGACATTTTTTTTGGGAGAGTGGGGTACGAATGAAAATGAGTGGGATTTGTGTTGGGTGAGTCTTCATCCGCATGTACCTGTTTATCCGCTCTATTTGATCCATCCAACACTCATGTTCATTTATAGTAGATAATCAGGCAAATTTATGTTAACGTAGATGGGGACATTGATAACCAACGGAAAGTTATTAATGACCATTGAGAGGTCATTAATCAATTTATCCCATAATATACATGAAACGGATTCCCACAAATTTTGTATAAGAAATAAATATGTTACAAGGATTTTATATTTTCCGAATCTGAAATAGTATGACTATGTGATAAAGTATTTCCTTAAGTTTACCATTTGATTTATTTTGGTTGGAAAGACCCACTATGTGAGATTACAACTAAGAGGATAAGCAAACTACGGATTTAATTTGAAAGTGCTAGATTTTACTATTAGTAGGTCAATACTCAATACCTTTTCGACTAGTTAACCACTTGATTTTAACAACAATGTTGAGAATTTAGCTGATGCTTCGATTAGCATCGAACAAATGTGAATTGCCAACAAGAGAACTTGGTCATCATGAGTTCAAGTAGTAGTGTGCCTTCACCTTTTCTTTTTCTTTTTGAAACCAGCTAGGGCGGCAATTGATGGATCGTGCATGTAAGGTCAGCAACTCACAACCAATGTAGTCTAACAAAGTTATATTATATTTGTGACATGGTAAACTGTTGATACAAAAGGCACAAGTAGTCAAATATACCCAACTATATGCTCGTCAAATCCTCAATATTTATTTGGTTGTTAGTCAATATATATTACACGACACGCACGACTGTTGCTTCAATATTATTACTCATAATAAACCTCATTCTCTCTGTCCACCTATTGATTTTCCAATATTTCCTAGAGTCTAGAGAGCTCTCCTTTGATGTTCTACAATGATATGTGATTATGTATGTCACTTTAATCTCGGCTATTGTGATCTATTAACACTTTAAAAAGAAATTCCATTATCAAATCAAGAAGAGTCGAAATTTAAGTGACACACAAATTGACAGCAAGGGTAAAACGTTAAGATACATTATTGATGAAACTCAACAAAAGAAGAAGATCGAGTTTCTGCAGAGCTTAGTTTAACGATACATTATTCAAAGCATATTTTACTAGTTTCTTATAGTTTTTACACCACCAGTTGAGCCGGCCACTTTATAGAACCTAACCATGGATCAAACAGGTCCTTTAGTTGACACATTCCTTCAATTCATTCCTTGTAATGGGAGGAACTGTTATAATCTCCCCTCACCTAAGCCCGTCTAGTTCAGCCAACCGAAACATGCCAACGAAGATTGATTCCCTCCAAAGACTACCGTAAACGAACTTTAATAATATTTAATTTTCCATCAATGTACCACTTAAAATGTCATGAGCCGGTATGTTTCATCTGGGTTAGGTCACGTTAGACAAAGACATGTGTCCCACACCTCCCAACCCATCTACTTACTTATAACACCCCAAGACCCTAACCAAACATGATAAACACACTCTTGCACACTCTCTAGCAAAACAACATTTCCGACAACCAAAAAAATCACAACTTTACATAACTTCTCAAATTAAGATGAGAGCCCCAGCAGCACAACCCCAGCAACTACAAACAAACGTCAAATTAATCATCTTTAGTTTCATCTTGGTAGCATTGGCATTGTTCTTACTAAGATCGACATATTCATCATCATCATCATCGTCAGATAGTTATACTAATGTGTTGTCAACAACATCATCATTATTCCAAAAATGCCCCTCATCGCCATGCAACAAGATACCCAAGTCTCTAACATCAGCCATAATCCACTACGCAACATCCAACATCACCCCACAGCAAACCCGGCCCGAGATAGCCGTCACTGAGCGGGTCCTACTTCGCAAGTCCCCATGCAACTTCCTCGTCTTTGGGTTGGGCCACGACAGCCTAATGTGGGCCAGTCTCAACCACGGTGGCAGGACGGTATTTTTGGAGGAAAACGAGAATTGGATCAGGGAAATCAAGAGACAGTTCCCCTCTCTAGAGTCACGCCACGTGTCCTACGACACCAAGGTCAAACACCATGATGAGCTGTTGACTTCCGCGAGAGATTCGGAGGATTGTCGTCAAGTGGTGGCTCCCAGGGAGTCAAAGTGCATGCTGGCGATGAAGGGTTTGCCTGCAGACATTTACGAGATAGAGTGGGATTTGATTATGGTGGATGCGCCCACAGGGTACCACGATGAGGCACCGGGACGGATGAGCGCCATCTATACAGCAGGGCTGATGGCGAGGAACAGAGAGAGTGGGGAGATTGATGTGTTTGTGCATGATGTTAACCGGAAGGTGGAGGATGTGTACTCTAATGAGTTTCTGTGTGAAGGGTATATGGTGGAACAAGAAGGTAGGTTGAGACATTTTACTGTTCCTAGCCATAAGACTCGTCCCAGTAGGCCTTTTTGCCCCCCTCCTAAACCCCAATCGTCTCTAGATTGAGCTTTTTTATGTTTTTATTTAATATTCCGAGTTTAATTTAAAACTCTCTGTTTTTTTTGGTTTATGTTTCATGGAGATAGCACATATTACAATGCTATTGTATTTGCAATTTTTTTGCTGATTATGTTTCCGAAATTGCGGATTGTATACCATTTCGGATTGTTCAAGTGCGGAGAATGCTGATTGAAACTTTTAGAACACTGTGTATTCTGATCCAAGGAAAATTTTTAATTAAACTAAATTATGTTTTAATTGAACGAAACTACAAATGAATAATTCGACACAATATCGTCTCAATCAGGTATTCAGGTAACATATCATCAGATTTTTTTCGCTAATTAGTAAACTATTGAAATAAGTGGTGTCACATTGAAATGTACGTGTCTGAAACAGAAAAGCAGCTTTTAAGCAATTTGTCACAGGAGTCGTGCGACTGTGCGAGTTTCTTGCTTAATAGGCGGGCGACATTGTTGGTGAGACCAATTAATCTGTCTTTTGCATGTTCGTCCCCGTCCTAGTCAATTATCAATTACGTTTTTCTCTTTTCAGAACACCCAAACATGATTGAGTAGTTGTTTGATGCTCTTACTGTCGTACATGGTTAATTAGTTCATAACTTGACTTAGATGATTACTTTGCTAGTAGCCTAGTACCCAAAGCTTAAATTAATATACTAATATAGGATTGTTCTTAGGGCAAAAAGAAACAGTTGGTGAGAAGTCTTCAAAAAGTTTCTTAACTTGCAGGTTACATTGTGTGTGTGAGAACTTTATGGGTCAGTTAGTCAGTCACTTGTTCAAGAGTTTGATCAATTGGTACGTTTCCTTTGATAACCCATGATACAGAACATACTATTCGATAAGTCGTTAATTTTTATGGGATAACAGAATTTGGTATCGAGATTTTCGCAGCTTTAATGTTCTCTGACCGAAGGATGGTTTTCTCCATACCGATAAATTACTGCCACAGTTGCTTAAGCATCGGCCATTGTGTTCAATTAGTATATCGACCAATGCATGAATGCAAAATGCGGAGATTGCTATCGTGACCCGATGGGTCTCTAACCATGTAGTAGAACTTTGCCTTATCTCTTTCTACTAACAAAATAGCCTTGTTAAATTCATGAAAGAGATAGATACAAAAATTAGTGGGTCAACCACCCGGAAGGTTACCCAAGTTTTTTCCGCAAAATGTTGTTCAGGACTTGAATATTCTCTTTGTTATAACTCCTTTGTTTTTTCTACGAAACCACTCTTCCCTGAGTCTTTTCCAAGCAATGGTTTTAAAAAAAAATAATTCTGGCTCAACACCTATTTCATACAATTTCCCAAACTACCGTCCACGTCAGCGTACAAAACGATCCCGTAACGAAAGGTATAAGTCGCCACCAGAAATGACGACTTTATAAATAAAAGTCGCCCATCTCTGGTGGCGACTTTCTACAATATTTATTTATTTTTAATTTCTTTTCTGTTTTAGGAAAAAATGAAAAGTCAGCCACCTTTGGGAGAGTCGCCGTGATCGGTGGCGACTTATATTTCTGTAACGAAACTGTTTAAACTGCTGACGTGAACGGTAGTTTGGTAAATAGTTTCAATATGAGGGTTGAGTCGGATTTTTTTTTTAAGGTCACTTGGTTGGGAAAAGACTCCTCTTCTCTTGCACATTTAAAAAAAAAATCGCAGAAACAGGAATACAAAATTGAAGGAATTCAACTAGTCCACAAACCTCAATTGCCAAAAGCATACGTCGAGAGGGTGGATCGTTTTTTATTTTTGCAAGAGAACAGAAAACATAATTATAAAAGAAAGCCCAATTTGTTTTCCCAAAGTCTGACCCAATTTAATCTAGGCTTCCGTTCCTACGGCTTGAGGGCATGTGTATACTTGCCTGGGCCGCAAGGGTTACGCACTACTTGCCCATTGGCCCTAATAGGCTATTGAATGAACTTTTTTTTTTTACCACATTGTAAAAACTCTACTCTTCGCATTTTTTTTGGTGCAAGGGCGTAGAAATGTAGAATCATTGAACAATTCCATTCAACTGCTTTTTTACGGCCTCATTCCTCCCCAGCGGCCTCTTGTGTAATTGTCTCCTGGTGAGTCCTTCCCCAACCATCCAAAAGTAAGGATCCGAGGCTGTGTTTTTTGATAGTGTGTAGTGATATTTTTTCTATTCTGTTCATTATCTTTCAGTTTAGTTTTAATTACAATTTTCATCGCATCTCTGTTTTTTAAAATTAAGTTTCAAGTCTTTATGAGTAGGAATCCTCTCCATAAATTTGAGAGATCCTGTCCTCTTTCCCACACATAATACACTATTTCATGGCCGCCAAAAAAGAAAAAAAAAAGAATTAGAGGATTTCTGGCTACTCGCCTCAAAGTGTACAAAAAACTCATATGATGCATTTAATTGAGTAAAGAATGTCTCAGAATAGTACAGTTATGAAATCGTACTTAAGCCTGGCAATGAACTTGCTGGTAAGTGGGTATCAAGTATTAACCAATTTTCTCTAGTAGCTAGTGACTCGTTGACCCGCTTACAGCCATGCAATACCCATTGTTGGATTAAATTCTCAACTTAGCAATAGCATTAATAATACATTTTACATTAGATTAAGAAGCGATAAGGTGAAACTGATAAATTACACGGCCGGCCACAACTTAGAGTTAAGAACAAATAAAAAATAAATAACAATAATTCCTAACAATAAACATAATTCATCAACAAATAAACACGGCCAGCTTAATTATTGACTAATCTTGGTATAAGTTAATAAGGAGAGAGCTGCAACGAACAACATTCTCTAATTTTAACGGCGGCATCTGGAAATGCAAGAGCATCCTCGAGTGTAAGGATTAGCAGGGCCACGAGCTTTGAAGCAGTGGTGAGTGTAATAAGACATACCCGAACGTGGCGGGCAAGGGACACGATTCGCTGAGAGTGCACCATAGGATATATAGTAGAGACTTTTCCAGTAGAGTGACCTTCTGTTATGATGATGATCTCCCTGATCGTGATCAAACTCATCCAAATATTGGTACTGATCTTCAAGCTCGTCAAGTGTACTAGTACTACTGTACTCCAAATCTTGCAAGTCCCCTGATGATGAGTAAAGTGGCATTGTGGAGGATGTCCAGTCTTGGATCTGTGCCTCTGTTGAGTTGATGTGGACGAAAGCGTACGTGATCAGTAGGACGATTGTGTAGAATGTAAGAAGCTTTGCGTAAGAGTAAGACATTATATTGTTTGGGCTGAATTTTGACGATTGAATAATGAGAGGTGAAGGTGATGTAGAGTACTGTCGAGTGCAGAGGATAGAGTGAAGAGAAGAGTGATGGTAATGCAGTAAGGCAGAAGTAAGTAAGGGAAATCACATGGAGGGAAAAGAGAGTGAGAGAGAGGAGTAGAGGCGGGTGACAGCTGGGAATAATGAATGAATTGAATGAGGTGAGGGCCGCTATGCAGTAAACATTTGCACTGTACTGGTCCTTAATTGGCGCTTGTTTGTTCTTCAGATCGATCTCCAGACTAATATTTGCCTATGCTGATTGACTAACATAACATATCTTGTCCTCTCTTCGTTTCAACTTTCAAGTATTGAATCTATCCTCAGTTCGATCCTCACCCCTTCTCTACGCCGTTCTTTAATTTCTAGCTAGTTTGCTAGTTTGCTTGTGAGTTTGCTCCTTCCTGTCTGCTCAATACAAGTAATTCACATTGACTTTTGGTGAGATCTTGACATTGTTTAATTTTCTTTTTCTATAGGTCAATCACTACAATTTTTTTTTAAGACTTTCTACATGACTACATTTGTGAGACTATACATTTTGCTCGATGGCCACAATTTAATTTTTTATTTGGTAATAGAATTTAATCTTCATAGTAAAGACTCACAAGTCTCAACTCTCAAGCCTTGAACTGGACACGCACGAACGTCATTTAGATTTTAACAGTAAATATATGGAGTACAACCAGTAAGTGGTTGCTGTGAGTGGTTCGGCATTGTCATCCCTTAATTAAGTAAGTTTTCGGGTTCGAGTCTTGTGAATGGAGAAATCACTTGTTAGGAGCACTTTACCCCTTAGTGGGCCGACCCGGTGCGAATAAGATTGGCCTAACCAAAGGATTTAGGTATACCTATGGTTTAAACAAACAAAAAAAAAAATATGGAATACAACATTTGTATAGTTTTTTGAGAAATTTTTACAAAAGTACCAAACATTATAGCGGTTTTGTACAAAAGTACCAAACTTCTATTTTTTTGTACAAAGGTACCAAACTGGGTATATTTCTTTTTAAATCGGTACTTTTTCTAATTTTATAAAATTTTGGACCAAAATACCCTTATACAGTAAGACCCATTTCGTTTTTTCCCCTCTTCTTCCCATTTCCCTTTATTTTTCCTTCTTTTTCCTCTCTATCACTTCAATTAGACTCAAAACTAAAAGAATTGAGAATGAGAAAGAAAAGGGTAAGAGGCGAAATTGAAATGAAAGGGAGGAAAAAGAAGGAAAATAAAGGGAAATGGGGAGAAGAGGGAAAATGACGGAATGGGTCTAACTGTTTGAGGGTATTTTGGTCCAAAATTTTCTAAAGTTAGCAAAAGTATCGATTTAAAAAGAAATGTCCCCAGTTTGGTACTTTTGTACAAAAAAATAAAAGTTTGGTACTTTTGTACAAAACCCCAACAATGTTTGGTACTTTTGTAAAATTTTCTCTAGTTTTTTTATCTATTAATCAACAACAAATTATATATGACTAGTACGTAGCAGTTAGCATGTAATTTCTTAGATATCTTTACAATATAATTTTATTTTCAGTTTAATGTCTAAACCATTTTTAGTTTTACGAAAAAATGTGTGAACCCGTTTCATATATAACATTGGTTATTAATGACCCATCGAATGAACAATAATAACCCCTCTGCTAAACAATAATGACACCTCGACTAAATAATAATGACTCATCTTACCCAGTCTCATATATGGAACAGGTTCACACAAATTTTTCCCTTTTAATTTTTAGTAAAATCTTACTAATTACTATTGAATAGTATTCTCAAGTCCATTTTTTTATTTTTTTCCCTTAAAAATATATTCCATTTCTTAATCGGTTACACTTTAAAGTTGAAAGTATTGCCATCACAGGGAGTAGCACTGATCTTGACGGGCCCACAACACTTGGATGGTAAGTACTACTGTTTCATTTTATGGGTCAACGAACTCTTCAGCCCAAACCTTCCCATTTAAAGTGCGTCACTTTTCAACCAGTTAGTAGTTTAGTACTCCTCCAAAAACCTACAAAAGTCCAATTCAATTCCCGTTTTCATTTCTCATCGGATTTTCATTGCATTTTTATAAGATACAAATGTATTTTTATTTTTCAAGACTGGGAACAGAGTATGAGAGTGAGGTGTATAAAAATCAAAATACACCTAGATTTATGATATAAAAATCAAAAGACGGCAACTCGAATGAAATAAAGTTCCATGCACCTTCGGATCGACGTGATTTATAAAGTAATATGTACTGTTGAAGATTTCATCGAGTATATCGTACAATTATTCCCTTACGATGTCTCAAATGGTTTACCTAGTCCTAAAGCTTCTAAACCAGGCAAATGGGTCTCCTTATTTTCTCACGTGAATAGGATTTCCATGCATGAATTGAAGGTCAGTCATTCTTTTTCATCGAGTACACGCAAGGTAGCAAAACGATAAATCGGTACTTAGCTATAAATACATATGCATTGTGCTTATAACGACTGACAATCAAATTAACATCTCCAGATAATTCCATCTAATTTCAGTACTGTAGTCTCTTAGTTAAGTACATTTTCAACGATGGCTGGTGAGAAGCTGGCTTCGGGTACACAAGTAATTTTGCTTCGCGATGGAAAGAAAGCCTCGATTGGCAACCTCATTTATCAATTCTTATCATCTCAGAATATTAGCGATATCAGCAATAGCCTTTTGTTTCACAACATTCCCGAGGGGAAGGAGAACAAGTACATCCACAGGTGGATTGTTTTCCTCTCTCTATTAATTCAAATCTTTCTTGACCATATATCTGAGCGACTGACCAAAATTGGCAACAAACTTGAGCGTTTTCTCAACCGGAACATAGCCTCTGGTAAGTTAATTTACCAACATGTTCGTGCGATTTTTTATAATTATCCGTATGCGGCATCTGTAACAGTGCGTATAGATTTGATTTGTCAGTGTCAACTGGCAAGGTAAAGTTGGCTAAATTTATTTTTACTATCACTTTCAATAGAATAATACATTTATCAAGCAGCGGGATCTTTTTACGAATTTGATCGGATAGTATATAGTAATAGATTCTAAATATTAGTGAACTAATTATTGTAATACACAAATGCACAATGGCTAGCTAGCTTCTATGCATAACCAGAAAGAGAAAGACTATGCAGGAAATGCAGATACATTAATAGTGGCCGTGTATTGTGTCGATAGATGAGACATCTGCTGGTTATTTCTCATTCCTGGGACATCTCGACTCAAGATTAGAGCTGGACAAAGAAATAGAGTATGGAGACAGTAGATACTATCCTTCACTTGCAATGATGGCATCCAAGTTAGCCTATGAGAACGAATCTGTTATTAAGGATGTTATTTCTCGTTACTGGAAGGTAATAATCAACTCTATCATGAAATACAACATTTTTTTGGGTATGCTTGATGCAAACTTGATGATTAGTAATAAACTAATAGTATATATCCCTTCAAAAAAAAAACTAATAGTATATAATACCAAGTTTTAAAAGTTACAAGCGGAGGACTTGCTGCTTAAAAATACTACGTACAAACCTTGTTAGTTGCAACCTGCCATGTTTAATCTCGGCTAACGCACGCTAGCTTGTGATGTCACGATATATGTTTCCGGGCCTTCTGGCTGAGTGTGGGCTGTGTGGCACGTATAAATTTTGGTTAGCCGAGCGGTGTACCTCAGTGACATAAACGCTCCAAAAACCTGCTAGGTACGTATCAGATACATATATTGATATGAGGAAAAGAGTTCGTCTAGTGCTAGCCTACACCTTTATACTGACAATGACATCTATCCTTTCTACCGAACCCCTCAACGGCAACATGCCAAGATTGCCAACCCCGCCTTTCCTTTCAGGGCCGGGGAAATAGGAAATGTGAATACATTTTGGATCGATGATCTATTAAAATAGATGTAAAAGGTTTGAAAACATGGGTGAATATCCTATCCTATTCTCAAAAATCATAGGAACATAAGAGATAGATAAGGACGTACCATTATCAACCATTGATTTAGTCCTAGGTTTAAGGAGGGTGGTTGATTTAGTTTTTATTTTTTTAACCTTTTATCTTTTCTTGTGGGCAGAAAAAAAATCGAAAAAAAAAAGTAAATTTTATTTTATTTTTTTGCAAGGGCGTGTTTGGCTCATATTACACAACAGTTTGATTTTTTTACCAACATTTGTACTTACAAAAGTTAACATTACTAAGAACAATATATGACTTCCATCTTAAATCAGGCCCGATAAATTGTTACAACAAAAGTACGTTTTTGTACCAACAATTTGTAGTTCTGACAGTGATAGTAAAGTTTAAAGTTTCTTTACTTACATATGTGTATAAGTGTCTGTACAAATTAGTACATGACCGACACAATTTTTTCCTCAATTTCGTAACTACAATAACTTGATATTGTACCTACAATATGAGAATAGTTCGATTTTTTTACCAACATTTGTACTTACGAAATTAGTAAGAACAATATGAAACTCCTATCCTAGATCAGGTCTGATAAATGGTTACGACAAAAGTACGTTTTCGTACCAATAATTTTTAGTACTAACAAATTCATGAATTTTTTTACTTAACAAATTCATGAAATAGTCAGTACAATATCCACAGATTTACACCAGCGAAAATGCACCAAACACGTACTGGAAAAATTGTTTTTTTTAATTTTTAACGATTTTTTTTTCATTTTTCAAATTTTTCTTTTTTTTTCCTGATTAATAGGGGATTAAAAGAAAAGATAAAAGGTTAAAAAAAAAAATTAATCAACCACCCTCCTTAATCTAGGAATAAATCAATGGTTGATAATGATCCTTGTCTATCCCTTATGGTCCTATGATTTTTGAGATAAGGATATGATATTTTCCATTGAGAACATAATAAGTTACTGCTAACTTGTAGATTTATGGAAAAACAAAAAAAGGTATTCAATCTACAAGTCACTGACGATGGTTGTGCGCGTTTGATATTGTTGTGAATATTGTTTCATATTGAAGAGACATGAGAGAGAGGCTTAACCTGTATAAAAAACTAAAGGGTTATTATTTTATTGGCAATTGGTTTTATAATGGATCCCTATAAATTTATCCGGGCGTGATTATTGTTTCCCTCTCCATACATTCTGGGCTGGACCAAGGGACACATTGAAGATATGAGAGAAACTTAACTTGTATAAAGATCTAGACGGTTAATTACTCTTCCTATTAACAACTGGTCTTAGGATGGAACCTATAAAAATCCATCCGTGTTTAACTGTTAATTGTTTCCCTCTCCATACATGATGGCTGCAGCTGTCGCAGCGCGCTCAACCCAAGTTTAATAGATACGTTGTATATATACTCCTTATGACATATCATTGCAACAGCAAAACTTTGTTCGACGACAAAAGTTCGAGGACCTTATTAGTCTATTTACCCATGTGCTGGTTTAAAGAGAATGTGTTTGATTTTGGGTCTAAAGACGTCATGAGTCCTGACGTTTGTCTCTTTTCCTTATATTCGATCTTCTCAACGTCCGTACATGAAGACACATGAAGATGTGGACTTCTACAATTTTTACAACGGTGAGTTAGATAACCGTTTTTCACTAAATTGTATTCCATTAATTAATCAAACACTAGATAAATCCATGAACACTACGTATACATATGTATTTATATTGTTGCTTTTGCCAGAATTTCGAGAGAGATGGTCAACGCAGGCATTCATTTCCTCTAAGAAACTTGCAGACACAGATATCGTCATGGTGACCTTTAGGGGTACCTCACCTTTTGATGCGGCTGATTGGAGCACTGATTTCGATCTCTCATGGTGCAAAATTGAGAAAATGGGGAAAATTCATAGAGGTTTTATGTCAGCCCTAGGGCTGAAGAAATACTATGACGAAGATGACCCGTTAGATGACTACACTGGGTACTGGCCTAAAGATGTTGAACAAGACGATGAACATCCACTAGCTTATTACACAATTAGGAAGAAGCTAAGAGAAATCATTGAAAACAATAAGATGGCCAAATTTATTATAACTGGCCATAGCTTAGGAGGTGCACTTGCTATTCTCTTCCCAGCAATCTTAGCATATCATGGACAGGAAGATATATTAGATCGGATAGAGGGTATCTACACCTATGGACAACCAAGGGTTGGGGATGAGAAATTCGGTCAATTCATGACACAGAACTTGAGGAAGCACAATATCAAGTATTATAGAATGGTTTATGGGAACGATATTGTGGCTACAATTCCATGGGATAACAAATTGTTGACGTTCAAGCACTTTGGTATGTCTATACACTTCAACAGCCTCTATCACGGCAAGGTAACCAGCCTGCTCATTACTCTTTCAATTGAAAATGCAAATTGAAAAACACTGTCGATTAATAATCTCTTAGGTAGACATTATTAGTGACCCATGGATGACTATTATTAATGACCCCTTCTTATATATGAAACGGGTTCACATTAATTTTTGTGTTTTATTGAAGTGCTTTTCTTTTCTTAATTTATTTGTTTCTTTTAAAGAGTAAAGAAGAAATGGCTTGACTTTGTTAAGCTCATCATTGTCCCACTAATCTTAAATTGAACCAATTACCTATGTGACATCAGACTCCCTCAATATTCCATCTGAGATGGGATTCGACTATGTTGTTGTTGTTGTTGTTGTTATTGTACCTATGTGACATCTATAAGAAATCAATGTAGCAGTCTAATCCATTTATCATTATGAGGCAGATAGTTGAAGAAGAGAAGGCTGTCAACAAAAGTGAAAATGGAGATCATATGATCATGAAGATTTTGTGGATCCTGAAATACATAGCTCTATCAATGGGGGATTTTATTCTGGCAAGACTAATTGCAGTGTGGCAACTGATAAGAGCGTTCATTATCTCCTTCACAGCAGGTCCAGATTACAAAGAAGGGTGGTTGCTCGTTGTAAGTAGGCTCACAGGGATCATATGCCCGTGCGTAATAGATCATAATCCTCAAGATTATGTTAACGCCACCCGCCTAGCATCCCCGGACTTGTTCCTAACCTACACCTCATTGATGAATAAGTGATCTTGCTCATGTCAAAGTTTCGTTGTTTCTGAATTCTAACATATATATACGGAGTATTTTTTAGTAACTGAGATATACTCCAGTAAATAAGAATCGTGTGAGGAACAAAGTGTAATGGAGCAAAATAAATCGTTATTTCCTTGCAATTTTAGCCTCTGATACCACTGAAGAACGGGGAATTGAAAATGGGAAATATCATGATTTAATCATCTATATGTAAAGGTGGGTGTATGAAGTAAGGTACACCGAGTGTATGATATAATTTTACTACGCTGAGATTCGAACTTGAACTCTTGCTTAAGCTATATGAAACTGTTTAATTACCATTTCAACCAACTCCATATTGGTCATCATGAATTATTTTAGTGATCAATTAATTGTCGAACAGTTGAACCGTTGTAGACTGAGTGCCAGATGATACAGATCATACGGGGATTTTCTACATTTTAATTAATGGAATAATGGTTGGAAAGTTTGTGTTTCATCCGACCCCGGGGAAAAAGACACCAGTGGTACATTATTGTTTATTCGCATGCGCTGCTGTTGCGTGACAATGCTTTGACGATCTTCTCGTCGGTGTAGCTTTTCATTTCTTTTGATTTTGATTTCTCAATATAATACTTTTTTTAATAGCTGATTATTAGCCTTATCGGATCATTACTCATTACGCTTTGACCATGTTGATAAGTATATAGATGAAATCACTACTTTGCTGAATTTATAAGTGGGAGGCGCCGAGTGGGTGTTAGGTATCTTGTCGAGAAACACGATATATTAATTTTGAGAATAGCAGAACGGGCAATGATACATCTACCCTAAGGGTCTCCTATCCAGTAGCATTGATGTCTCTATATCTCTTCTCTTCCTTTAAAAAATTATACAATATTTTGAAAAATAGATTAGAGAAAAACTAGAGGGTAGGCCACTCAGAGGGTATATCAAACAATATCCTAGCAGAACTTTCTACCATAGTTCTTGAACAACTTTAATAATCATGGTTTTAATCTTATCTGCACGAGGCTACTCTTATTCCCACGTGAATAACAGCTTATAAAAGAGATAAAAATCCAATCTTCACCCAAGACAGTCCAACCTGCTGGCCTGTACTTTTCCCATCACTAACATAGTTAGGTAAGATATAGCGATGACGCCTTTTCTCTGTTGAAGCAAACTATATAATAAGCGAATTAAATGATTCAACTTTAAGGTGACCAACTAGAAGAACAACCTACATAAATTTTACAACATAGATTCACTTGCAGCTAAGGTTACGTAAAAAGGTACACCTCAGTTATCAAATATCCGTTGCTCTACTGCCATACATGGTGACTGATGAAAAAAACGTTGCATCAAAGTATCTTTCTTTGCTTCCTGATCCGGAGAAGGCCACTCTTCACCACCTGGTTCACGACTTGTTTTCATCCAACGTTGCCCATAGTGACTTACTGTCACACAACATCCCTGAGGAGAAAGAGAACAAGTACCTCCATAGAGGGATCATATTTCTGTCTCTCTTCGTACAAACAGCTCTCAAATATTTATCTAGTCCCTTAAAGAAATTTGGGTCCATAGTTGAACATTTCCTTAACCGCAACATAATATCAGGTAATATACATCGCTATTTCAATTTCATTTAAACGTTCACGTACACGATCCTATTTTAGATAACGCAATATCATTATTATTTCTCTGATGATGCAGGGAAGGGAGAAGCAAGGTTAAATGAAGAATCTGTCGGGTTCATCTCTTTTCTAGGGCATCTAGACACTAGGATGGACCTGGACCAAAATATCAAGCATGATGATGCTAGATATTATCCTGCGTTAGCCATGATGGCTTCCAAGTTAGCCTACGAAAACAAATCTGTCATCGAAAATGCAGTTTCAAATCACTGGAAGGTATTTAATCTTTAGGATAATCCTAATAAATATATATACTGTCATTCTCAGTTAGTATCTGTTATGAATGTCCTCCCACATTGAAGAGGGAGGACCTTTGTTGGTAATAAAGAAGTATAAAAATATGTGTGTGTTGTGGTGACAAAATGTCCCACATTGGTTGTGTGAAAGAGTTAGAGGTGTTTATAAGTGTAGTGAGCCCTCCATGAATTGCCAATTGGTTTTGGGTTGGATATCATGAGCTTGTAACACCTCTCCGTGGTTCGAGTTTAACAGTATCCTAGCCCCTGCTATATATTTTTTGTAATCTGAGGTTTTGATGTTAATTGGAGTATAATTTTTCGTGCAAGCAGATGGAATTTTTGGAGTACCACGACTTATATAATGGTGAGAGAGCCTCCACTAATCGATTCCTACTTCACTTGTTAAAAATTGATAACTCATTCCTCGCTTGTTGGAAACCCATGTTTGTATAATTGTGCATCAATATTCATTAAAATCTTGTGGTTCGTCTCTTGCAGAATTTCAAAATAAATTTACCACACAAGCATATATGTTTCGGGAGGAAAAAGCAGAAGGTGATATGATTGTGGTGGCCTTTAGAGGTACGTCGCCTTTTGATGCAGACGATTGGTGCTTAGATTTTGATCTCTCATGGTGCAAAATTGAAGGAATGGGAAAAGCTCATAAAGGATTTATGACAGCTTTAGGGCTTAAAAAATATTACGAGAATGATGATCTACAAGAAGATTACATCGGTTCTTGGCCTAAAAACATTGAACAAGATGACAAATATCCCCTTGCCTATTACACAATTAGGGAAAGGCTTAGAGAGATCTTGACGAAAAATAGCAGGGCCAAGTTTATGGTCACCGGCCATAGCTTAGGAGCAGCACTTGCAGTTCTGTTTCCAGCAATCCTAGCGTTACATGATGAGAGAGATATATTAGATAGGTTAGAAGGAATTTATACCTACGGCCAGCCAAGAGTTGGGAATGAAAAATTCGGTGAATTTGTGAAAAAGAACTTGAGAGAGCACGACATTAAGTACTATAGAATTGTATATGGGTACGATGTTGTACCTACAGTACCCTGGGATAATACCATGATGACTTTCAAGCACTTCGGTAGAAGCATCCATTTCAATAGCCTATATCACAGCAAGGTACGTTATCGATCAGTAGTTGCACATTACTACGAAAATGTTTTTTTTTTTATTTCCCATTATTTCAATATAATCTTTCCGCATATTTATCAGGCTGACAAAAAGATATTCTGCAAAATTTGTTGTACGCAGTTAATTGATTTTCAGAAGTTCCTGTTATTTACAGATACTTGAAGAAGAAAACATTTTAGTGCAAGATCAAGAGCTCTTGATGAGATTAATGGTCACAATAAGACAAATAGGAGACACCGTAACAAGTCCGATATTACCAAGGCTAAATGCACTATGGGAGTTGATAAGAGCATTTATAATCCCACTTGTCGCAGGACCAGAATACAGAGAAGAATGGCCACTTATTGTGTTCAGAATATTTGGAATGCTAACTCCGGGAGCCGCAGACCACAATACGCGTGACTATGTCAATGCCACCCGGTTGGCCTCCTCAGAATTATTTGACCATTTTGCTAATATGCGATACTAAGTGCCCTTTTTACTTGAATCACTGCCCTTATAGATGTCTGATGTCATTACTATACTTGTTACAAAGAAGAAAGCTATAAGGATTGAAGTAGCTAAATGATTTCTCTATATATATGGACGCTCTGCAATATGTTCTCAAATATCTACTTCATGATCCTTCTCGTGATGTCTTCATGGCACATTCTTTCGCTGCACATCTTACTGCTTTTTGTGATTCAGATTGGGCCTCATGCCCTATCTCTCGACGCTCAACAGCAGGCTATTGTTTTCTTCTTGGTAAATCTCCAATCTCTTGGAAATCGAAGAAACAAAACGTTGTTGCACGTTCCAGCGCTGAGGCCAAATATCGAGCAATGACCATGACTAACTGTGAAGTCACTTGGCTAATTTCTCTTCTCAAGGATCTTGGTATGTCTTCATTACCACCTGTTGATATGAAATGTGACATTTAAGCTGCTCTCTTCATCTCTGCAAATCCAGTTTTTTCATGAGCACACAAAACATATAGAAGTGGATTGCCACTTTATTCGAGACAAGATCAAAGATGGTGTTATTGATCCTTCCTACATCCCTACACAACTTCAGCTGGCAGATGTCTTTACTAAGATACTTACTGTCTCTCAACAAGATATGCTGCTTTCCAAGTTGGGTGTGGTCTCTTGCAATCTCCCATCAACTTGAGGGGGGGAGTTGAACATAACGATGTTCATAGGTTGTTAGTATGCGCGGGAAAGTTAGTTAGAGACATTGAGAGTTTGTTACAATTCTGTTTTGGTTTGTTAGTTTGTTATTTCTGTGTATCGTACAACAACAGCAAATGTAAAGCTTAGATCATAGTTAGCTTATACACTATATATAGAGCTACACATACACTTTGTAAATCAGATTGATGATAATAAAAATTCTCTCCCTTCTGCACATATCAGTATACGTTCATCTAGCAAACTTAACTATATACTGCAATACCGTTGATAGCTGAAGCACGAAATGGTATACGCTGACATAAGTTGTCTTTGAGAACCAGATATTGAAGACATTTCAATAATAAAAATAGATCAAACATTTCTAAACATAATCACTCCATGCCGTCGTTTAAGAGCAAAGACAAATACCTACTAACATCATCTAACAACACTAGAAAACACAAATACCTTAGTTTGTATTTTCTACCTTTGTACTAAATGAAGAGGTAGCATTAGATCCCTTCCTAGAAGGTACCTAATGGATACTACTGATAGTATAAAACGAAGGGAGCTAGGACAAAAAGGGAAGTATGTATTTACTGCATTTCTTTTTCGAGTGAGTTGATAATAGTCAACTTCGTGATATTTTGGCTAATGAGAAATGAGTTCTATTGGCCAAAAAAAAAAACGTAAAGTCCATCAATGAACTCAAACAACAAAAGCTAAATCAAGGCAGTTCCAGATTACACCCCATATATAATGGGGGTATTTACAGTTTAACAGGCTCAAGAGGTAATCTTATACATTCAAATGAGAGTAAGCTTGAAATTCATTCAACGTTTCCTCCGCAACCACGCCACTTTGGTAAATAAACCCAAAAATCTGCAACAAGGGAACAAACAATTTCAAACACAGATGAGAGGCTTATACACATGCACACGCACAGGCTCACTCATTCAGTCACTCTAGAAGGTATATCACAAAGACTAGTAACAGTATACCTGAATTGATGTCTCACCGGAGTTGAGTTGTTGCAACAATCTTTTAAGGTCCTCATGCCCCTCAATGCTTTTATCAGACATTACCTCACGCATCCCACATGCAAAACTTGCTGATGTTTAATGAGAAAATGTTCAACAAATAAGTTCCAGGGAAATTGAACAACTTAACAGAGGCAACATTCTCTCTTCATAAACGCATATCATCACCAATTGTTTTAATACAAAATATTCATGTATTCAATATTAACTTGTTCTTTATTTGCAAAATACACAGTTGAGGATTGACGTGGGAATGGAACAACTTTAAAGAAGCAATAGTCTCACTTCATAAAGACATATCATCCACCAAATTGCTTAATGACGAGATTGTGAATGTTTACAGTTTTACACTTTGGACAATAATAACGGGGAAAAGAACGCCTTAAAGAATGAAATGTCATAAAATTATCATTCCAGCCAAACGGCTCTAGTCAAAGAGAAGCCAATTTCACCAACATGAAGTATCGACACAATTGGCATAACAAAAGGCCGAGCAATTCTACACCCTTAGCAGCTAATGGTGGGGTACACAATTAGCACATGAGGTCTAATTTATTATTATTATTATTATCATGTTCATATATGATAATATCATGCTCAGATGTGTAATATCATGTTGAAGTGAAAAAATCACCACTTGAGTTATATATCAGGTTGTGTAACATACTTATCAAGTTCTAATATAACAATGTTAAAAAAGGATTATTTGCTAAAAAAAGAATTGAAGTGGACACTAAAACCTCAAAACCGGATTATTTGCTAAAAAAGGAATTGAACTTGTATGCTAACAAATTGGCTAAATTCCTTTAATACATGCATATATCACCGGCAATTGGATAAATTTATTAGGTTGCTAATCCTACAACTTAAGTGGTTTTGAGCACGCATAAGAACGTTAATTATTTGAAAGTAGAGGTAAAACCTCACCCCTGAACCCGAATAAGTCTCTGGTTGCAAGATCTAGTCACTAGCTTGTCCGTAAACCCTATATCATTGCCAAGTCCCTTCGGTTATCCCTATGGTTGTCCCTTCGGATTGTCCCTTTTGGTAAATGGCATGATTAGGTACCTCAAATAGGTTTTCCAATTGTTTTCCTATTTAAAAATAGTTGGCGACTCCGTTCATTAGCATCCGCATTCCAACACCCAACGGGTAGGGAAACTGCTTTACCGAAGATGGAAGTATCTAGTAGGGAAATAAGGGTGATTCCTCTCCCGAAAGAATTTCTAGGGCCCATGTACCTACAATAGTGAACTCCCTAATGAACACCCAATAAATAACCTTAAACAACTTAATAATGAACCCCTACAAATGAATAAAGAACCACATACATCTTAATAATGAACCCTATAGAACTTAATACTGACCCCCCTAGAAAATGTTAGGGGGGGGGGGAGCGCAAGGGGGTGACGGAAAAGAAAAAAACTTATAACAAAGCTTTTTTTTTAAACCCTGAACAACTTAATAATGAATCCTGAACAACTGAATAATGAACCCTATACAAATGAATAATGAATCCCCTAGAAATGAATAATGAACCCCCTAATGAACACCTAATAATGAACCATGAACAACTGAATAATGAACCTCATACAACTAAATAATTAACCCTGTAAAACTGAATAATGAACCCCCTAGAAAATGTTGGGGGGAAAGCGCAAATGGGTGACGGAAAAGAAAAAAAAACTTATAAAAAAGCGTTTTTCAACACTGAACAACTTAATAATGAACCATGAACAACTTAATACTGAATCTTGAACAACTGAATAATGAATCCTAAACAACTGAATAATGAATCCTATACAAATGAATAATGAACTCCCTAGAAATGAATAGTGAACCCCTTAATGAACACCCAATAATGAACCATGAACGACTGAATAATGAACCCCATACAGCTGAATAATGAACCATGTAGAATTGAATAATGAACCTCCTAGAAAATGTTGGGGGGAAAGCGCAAGGGGGTGACGGAAAAGAAAAGAAAACTTAAAAAAAAAAAGCTTTTTTTTGAACCCTAAAAAACTTAGTAATGAACCCTAAACAACTGAATAATGAATCCTGAACAACTTAATAATGAACCCTATACAAATGAATAATGAACCCCTTAGAAATGAATAATGAACCCCATAATAAACACCTAATAATGAACCATGAACAACTGAATAATGAACCCTCTAGAAAATGTTGGGGGGGTAAAGAAAAAAAAAAGACGTTTTTTTTTTAGAAAAAAAAAATGGTCGCATACATATTTTTTGTGCCATTTAAGAGTGCATTGATTAAAAAAATATTTTTTATACCTCTATAGATATTTTTGTCCTACGACCTTGAACCCAATACGTCGCAAACATCAGTACCTCTATTTTAGAGGTCACAACATCTTCTATTTAAGTAAACTATATCAAGATTGGTCTCTATTTGTGAAAAACAAAATATTAGGAATTTACATATTTTTTTGATTTTTTTTAATTTTTTGAAGGAAAAAAAAAAGTCGTTGAGTAAATTACTGAGTGAAAAGAAAAATTAAATATTTAAGTAAAGTATATCAAGATTGATCTCTATTTGTAGAGAACAAAAAGTTAGGAATCTAGCTATTTTTATTTTTTTTAAAGGAAAATCCCCAAAAAAGCACGCCACGCGGCCCACTTATAGCGCTCCACGTGACGCATCAGTTCAATGCTCCTCAAAATTTTGGAGGGCGTTGCAAAGCCCTCCAAAAAAGCACGCCACGCGGCCCACTTTATTTTTCTAATGTTGTTTGTCTAAGTGTGCCCTGATCCCCAAATTCACGGATGTACATGCTCTAAGTACTTCCTTCACCAAAAACGAATGATTTTACCTTATCTCATTCACCACATAAATCGATCACCTAACACCGTGAAAATCAATATTACATTAGTACAGTAAAAAATGTGAGGGATATGCCTGGAAGATGATATGATGTAGCCATATATGTAACAAAAAAAACCATAAATTACTCCTTTTATCAATTTTTGTTCTGTAACAATAATGTACACAAGCACTGAGCGTTTATATAAGACAAACCAAAACTGCAGTTTGCAAAACCGTAGCAGCATAAGCTTTACAAAACCTTGAGCAGAAATATAGTTTCCATCTCGCCTCTCTCAAAACAAAGAACAAAAAGATGTTGCCTTTTTTATCTAAAATTCCCTCACTTTCTCTCCCTAACATGAAGATGAGCTCCCATAACATATCAATTACCAATACTCGTCGTTCCTTCACTGCCTCACGACTTCAACAAATTGTCTTTGCGTACCCAAAACAACTTCCCAGCCTATTAACTCAAAATTCCAGACTCGATCCCCAAAGCTCAATGCAAGCACACTGTACCCACGTAACTCTAGTAAGATCTATGATGTTGGTGGTAGTGGTGAGGGGAGGGTCTCTCAGGTGAAGAAGGTGCGTAAGTTGACAAAGTCGAAGATAAACCCATCAATGACGATGGCAGTAACACTGAGATTTTTGAGAAAGGTTTGACGGTCAAGGTTGTTGATTCCACGCAGAAGGTTGGGCCATTCCCAACAGATGTCGAGTTAGTGAAACTCTTTGGGGAAATCATGTCCTCAGCAAGTGAGGAACACTTCAAAAATTGGGCTTTAATTGGGAATATATTGAAATTTCTAGGAATAGGCTGTGAGCTTATGAAGAGAACATTAAGTCCCTTTTGCCCTTTTTGAAGGATGTAGAGTTTGAGGAAGAAGCTAAGGTATTTGAGCATGTAATAGAACCTTCAGATGATTATCGCATTTGTGTTGTCGATGGTTTAGGCAGCAAAATATTTATTCATATTTAAATAATTTAAAATCCTTTGACGAAAGTTACATTTAAAAATTATTCATATTTATAATTTTCATTAAATCAAAATAATTTTACATTTATTTAAATTTGATTATGAATACTAAAAGTAAAATAAATCTTATTTTTTTAAAATAAAATTATTTAAAATAGATATAATATTATATTTAGTGACCCAACAGTTCAACTAGTGACCCACCGGTCCGACTAGTGACTTTGTGCCCTAGTCGGGTTGATGGCCGATCTGGGTTTTAAAACTATGGTACAAGCTGTGAGACTTAAAACCATCAATTACCTTTTGTTTACAATTTTTTTTTAATACATAAGAAGAAACCCTGGGGGTCCTGAGCTCTCACCTTCTCAAGTATCCCCCTCTTTTTTTAAAGGTTAGGGTTTTTTCCTATCCTCGGCCCACAGGTGGATCATATTACTTTTCCTTATACAATAGGTCTACCAACAACTCTTTTCCCAAAAAAATGCGGGACACGTGTCACGTGAGCCATGAGCGCGTGTCCCGCACGCACTACGCCCAAAGCAGTAGCGCCATGCGGTGTGCCTATCTCCGCGCCCCTCAATTTTTTTGAGGGCGTGGGGTAGCCTTTTAATTTTGGAGAGCTTTTTTTTCTGAAGGGGAAAAGGAGTTTTTATTTAATAATAGCTATACAGCATCTACAATCGAAATTGACATCCATAGGATATGAAATCAACATGGCAGAATACATTCGATAACAAAACCTATTAGCTAGCATCCCTCTCTTGTTAAACGACTTTCTTCTTATCGTTATCTTCAACTGAGCAGCCTTTTCACAAAAGCGCCTTTTAAAGTTTTGAAGAATGTCTGGTTCTGATATTGATCTTGCCATTTTGATTAATACAACTCTTTGTAAATCCACATGATCACTTAACTTTATAGGAACAGGAGCTCTCATGACTGAATAGACTCTATAATATAGAAGAGACTAGTTTTATTCGTACTAATGGTTAAATAAACTAAAAACAAAAACAAAACTAAAAACAAAAACCAAACTAAAAACTATTAAGATTTTGAACTTTTAAGGGTACCATTAGTGTATACCTACTGAAGGTTAGGGTTTTTAAAAAAAAAATAGGAGGGAGAAGGAAGAGACTAGAGAGAGATGTTACAGAAAATATATTTTTTGGAGAGCTTGTTGATATGAAGGTTGATCACACCTTGTAAAATAGTTAAGGAGTCGGTCATAAAAGTGGCATGCAACAGATTATTCATCGGCGCCCATTTGGTAGTTTTCAATCCAAGTCATTAATTACCCGACTTTGAAGATGCAATAAAACAAGCTTTCGTGTCACCCCTCGATACAGGAACCAGTTTGTCAGTGTGAGTAGGCCATCCATTCAAATCCAGCATCAGGGACGGCTTAAAGTTTGAATAGGCCCTGTGCGATAGGTATAATTGAGGCCCTTAATTTAAATATTTATTATAAATTTTTGACGCTAAAAAAGGACAATATATAGTTTTGACACTAAAAAGCGTCAAAAAATAATTGCGGACGCTAAAAAGCATCTAAAGATCTTTCGACAATTTGTTATTGATGCTTTAATGCGTCGAAAGGGTTTTTCGATTTTTTTTTTAGACGCTTTACTGCATTGATAGTATTTTTGACACATCATTATCGACGCTTTTAAGCGTTGAAACTGTGTTTTTTTTCGTTATGAGGCCCTTTTCGCGGCTGAGGCCCTGTGCGAGCAGACCGCTCGCACCGTGCCTCAGCCGGCCCTGTCCAACATCCTTACTATTGCTCATCCATGACCCCATCTACCATGACACGAACTAAAGGCTGATCGTGAAAGTTACGAGTGAGAATAAAAGACGAGTCAATGGGCGAGTCTGAATCTGAGTCTGGTATAGTAAAACAAGATTAGTCCTCAAATGTCTATTATGATAAAGTTAAGCAACAAGATTCTGCAACTCAACAAGAGCCATGTCAATATATACAAGGGAGTGTTGAATGGAAAACAATTCTGATCCTATATGATCAAAACACCTAAGAGTTATATTGTGTGAGAGAAAAAAAAAACATAAGCCATTTTGAGATGGAAGATTATGCACCGAATCAACCGTCAGACCAATAAGTCCACATTTCTAGAGGCGTTTAGAGAAAAAAACAATCTTCGAACAAGCTGTTAAATTTGGGCCCAAGGAGAGGTGATATATAAGCTTGTGAGGATCCAACTCAAAACCAATTGGCAAATGAGTGAAGGGCACCCACTTACTTATATACACCTCAAGGCCACTACAAATGAGCAATGTGGGACACAAGTCACCACAATATTCCAACACCCCGCCTCACGCAAAAGGCCATAAGGCCGACCACTTTGGGCCTGAAGCGTGAATATTCCTCTTTGGGAGTCACACGCGCGTGGGCTCAACTGGGGGAAATTAAACTGAAAGTCCCGCCTCACACAAATGCCACTTATGGGCTAACAACTGTGGGCATAATGGGGAACAATAATAACACAGGCCCAAGGCCCGCTCTGATACCATGTTAAATTTAGGCCCAAGGAGAGGTGATATAAGCTTGTGAGGATCCAACTCAAAACCAATTGGCAAATGAGTGGAGGGCACCCACTTACTTATATACACCTCAAGGCCACTATAAATGAGCAATGTGGGACACAAGTCACCACAATATTCCAACACAAGCCATCTACAATTTCATCATGGTAATTGCAATAGCCCAGCAGGACAAAGAGAGCGAACTCCTTGCCCAAAATATTCAAAATTAGAGGAGAGTGGCAGTGGATTATGAACAATTTGCCATAACAGGAGTGGAGTTTCCATGTTGAAAGAATATCAATGGCTAATAGTTATTTCAAGAATGACCTTAACAAATCTGGATTGAGAAACTCTCTAAGCCTTGATAAACAAAGAACAGTATAGCGCGCTTTTTGTTATATACTCTCCATTTCGAGTACAGTTTCAGAAGATGGTATCATTTGGAAGACGGGAAAGGATAAATACCACTGCAATCTTCTTAGTTGTAGGTCGATCAAACAAGTTTCAAAAGAGGTCCAAATTCCATGCTCGTTCTGAGAAGTTGATGAGCTGGTCAATAGAATCAAGGATATCACTCTTGGAAGAACTACACAACTCGGAGACCCATTTATGATTCGTGTAGTTAAGACCAACATAAATGCTATTCTATATTCCAACCCCGTGAGTCAGCCGTTTGGAAACAGTCACCTCTAAACATCGCGGGCTCAGCAAAGTGAAAAGCAATGGATTTTTGGTTTCCGTTGCTAGTTTCGCTAAGATTTTTTTAAAATAAAAAATAGGCCATTGGGCGCGCACGTAAAGCCAAATACGGTCAATACTCAATACACATCAAGTAGGCACATGATTTGAGCGCGAATATTCGAAACCAGTTTTTGTGTATATGGATCGGAGGTGTAGCGCTCTAACCAAACGATTGATATAGAAATGACACATTTTTTTTTTTTTGAAAAGAGACGTAGTTACTCAAATGACACATATTTTACTTATCAAGTTTTTGAATTCTAAAGGTATAAGTTGCAACGTATGTTTTAGCAACAGAATGTATAAATCCGTTGCTACATTTACCTTAGCAACGAATTTGGTAAGCTTAACAACGGAACAATAGCATTCATAAACTAGGAAGAGGGGCATCATAAAGTCTAGTAGAAATATCGCCAAGTAAACTGAATTAGCTAAATCTGTTGTTATATTGGCTTTGCAGTAGACGTAAATACATTGTGTAAACCAGTCGAAGCTTGGAGGAGTTTTGCTACGTTGTTGAGTGATGAAATAGTCTGGGCTTGAAGTAGGACGTAGGTGCTACACCGTTGATGAGTGACATCGCAAATTCCCCAACATTCTGAAACCCTGCTTCCATTGGTTACGTACGTAGTTATCCATGTATGCACACTGAACGGGACTATCAGACCTTTTTTTTTCTTCTTAATTATCTATAAGGACGACCGTCCCATTCGGCCTATTACATTTTCTTGCCCACACTCTCACCCTCTTACTCAAAGATCATGGGTTTTGCTATCCACAGCCCACAAGGTTGATCATGATGAAAGGGGTGGATGTGATAACATCCGATACAGTTTCTTGTTTCTGTAAGGTATGCTTTAACCTATGCACGGGCATGTAAGCTGTATAAAAAATCCTTCCACTCAGAGACGTACCGTAATAGTTTACGAATTTTTTTTTGAGGCCCTTTGTACAAATTTAGTTTTTGAAATTTGTCAAATTAAAATAAGTATTTTGTTGTAGATATATCATATTTTCTAATGCATACTATAAATCAAAGTCAAAAAATTAAATGATTATTTAGATTTTTTTTTGAAGGGAAAATGATTATTTAAATGAAATAGGGACTGTTGATTTCAAAAGTAAGCTAAAATGAAAGAAAAAGAAGTTAAAAAGGAATCCCTGCACAAGTATACTACAAATAATTAAGAAGGCTTGTGTGGGCCCCAAGGCTTTCACGTGGGTGGAAGAATCAAAAATTTAGATCGTAATTTAGATTCGATTCTCGGCACATTACGCACGGCAAGAAACGCTTCATCCGCTGAGCTGCAACCATTTTCTAACAACTATTGTGCTAAAATATAATTCTATATTAGAAATAAACTGGGCCCTATCAAAACCGAGGCCCTGTGCGGTTGCACACGCTGCACCTGTTCAAATTCGCCTCTGCTTCCACTCATTGACTCTAAGGGATGACACACATTTTAATTTCCGCGAGTTTTTTTTATATATATCCATTTTACAGTTATTTTTACGCTATATTTAAAAAGTTATCATTACCATCAGATAATATTCATGGTACAACAATATCTTGTCTAAAGAAAGTCCATTTCTCAGAAGATTTACTTCTTTTTAAGTCCAATTTTACTAAAATTGGTATTATAACTAAGGTTTCGATTAATTTCAAATTAATAAAACTCATACGGAGTATGTGATTAGCAAGCTAAGTAACAACGGGTATGGCGATTTCTTAAAATCTCAAATCTCTATACTCACAGCCACAATAAAAGTTATTGTCTGATCGGGATCACTTGAGTTTTCAGTTTTTGGTTTTCAAATATTTCTAACTTCGTGATAATTAAGTTATTTTTGAAATTAAAACATTTGACATGATATATCTTGTTATGATTTTCAAAACTGACAATGTTTTTAGTTTCGAAAAAAAAAACCGAAAACTAAAAACTGGAAATAACAACAACGAGATCCGTTGCCACTTGCCAATAGAAGTTCGAATTTCTAAACTTCGGTCCTACATTTAGAATACAGCTCATAACTAGTCACTTTTAAGCACTATATCTAGCTACTACATTATATTGAAGACATTTCAATAATAAAAATAGATCAAACATTTCTAGACATAATCATTCCATGCCGACATATAAGATCAAAGACAGCTACCTACTAACAGCATCTAAAAGCACCAGCAAACACACAAGACCGCCGATCAACTCATACAACAAAAGCTAAGTTAAGGCAGTTCTATAGAGTACGCCTCACTTATAAGGGGGTATTACAGTTTAACAGGCTCAAGACATAATCTCTTATATATTCAAGTGAGAGTAAGCTTGAAATTCATTCAACGTTTCCTCAGACACCACGCCACTCCGGCAACAATACCCAAATGTCTGCAACAAAGGAAGTCAGGAACAAACCATTTCAGACACAAATGAAAGGAAAACCATTTCACACACTCACTCACACTAGAAGGCTTATCACAAAGACTAGTAACAGTAGTATACATGAATATTGATGTCTCGCTGGAGTTGAGCTGTTGCAACAATCTTTTCAAGTCCTCATGCCCCTCAATGTTTTTATCAGACATTACCTCACGAATTTCCACACGGAAAACCACCTGATAATTAATGAGAAAATTTCCAACAAATAAGTTCCTGGGCAATTGAATAACTTAACAGAGGCAACATTCTCTGTTCATAATACGAAATAATATTCACATATTCAAATCTTCACTTGTTCTGGATGTCCAAAACACAAAATTGAGGATTGGCATGGGCAATGGGAACAAGTGAACAACTTTAAAGAAGCAATATTCTCACTTCATAAACACATTCATCACCAAATTAAAAGTCCTTAGATACGAGATTATCTCGATGTTAAATATTCACTTGTTCCCACTCCGATATGCATAGCTCGCAGTTTTGACAATTTGAATGTCTACAGTTTTGTACTTCGGACAATAATAACTAGGGCAGATGGATCGAAACAAAACCAGAAAAGAAGGCTATAGTTAAAAAAAAAGAGAAGCCAATTTCACCAACATGGAGTATCGACACAATTGGCACAACCAATGCAAAGGCTCCCAACAAGTGCCACTAGCCCACATTGGTTGTGTGTGAATGTGTGATGGCCTTGAGGTATTCGAGTGCGGGGACAGCCGGGGAGTGTTGTGAATGTCCTCCCACATCGAAGAGAGAGTATGTGTGTTGTGGTAACAAGGGAATATAGTATGTGTGTGTTGTGGTGACAAAATTGTCCCACATTGGTTTTGTGTGATGGCCTTGAGGTTGATATAATTGAAATGAGCCTTCCACCCATTGTCAATTGGTTTTGGGTTGGATCTCACAAGTTTATATCACTGCTCCGTGTTCGAGTTTAACATCTGATGTGCTTGTTGTTGATCAGTCTCCTTACGCCGATCTGCTATAGATCTTCAAAGATAGTCATATCTACCAACCAGTTACTAACCATCAAAGGATTTGATAACAGCATAGCTCCGTCGTCAATCATACCAAAATAAAATGGTATAGTATTATGAGTGTCATAGCATTTTTATTTTTATTTGAAAAGACGAGTGCCTAGTAAATTAGAGGAAGATAAGATCTCGGTCTACTCCGTACTGCAATACCTCTGACTGCTAAAGCACAAAATGGCATACACTGACATAAGGATTCCAGAACCAAATATTGAAGACATTTCAATAAGTAAAACCGATCAAACATTTATAAACATAATCTTTCCATGAGGTAGACGGATACCTACTTATAGCCATCTAACAACACCAGAAAACGCACAAAACCATCAATCAACTCCAACAACAAAAGCTTAATCAAGGCAGTTCTAAAGCACGCCCTACATGTAGGAGGTATTACAATTCAACGACTCAAGACATAATCTTATATATTCAAATGAGAATAATCTTGAAATTCATTCAACGTTTCCTCGGCCACCACGCCACTCCGGCAACAATATCCAAAAGTCTGCAATATAAGAACAAAACCATTTCAGACACAATGAAATGCTTACACACACGCACTCACTCAACTCACTCACTCTAGAAGGCTTATCATAAAGACTAGTTCTAGTATACCTGAATCGATGTCTCACTGGAGTTGAGCTGTTGCAACAATCTTTTCAAATCCTCATGCCCCTCAATTTTATCAGACAATAACTCACGCATTCCCACATGGAAAACCACCTGATGATTAATGAGAAAATGTTCAACAAATAAGTTCCTGGGCAAATGGGCAATTGAACAACTTATAAATGCATATCATCACCAAGTATTTTAATACAAAATAATATTCCTGTATTCAAAATTATAAATATTCACTTGATCTGAATTTGCAAAACACACAATTGGGGATTCACATGGGCAATATGAACAACTTAAAGAAGCAATATTCTCACTTTATAAAGACATTATCATCACCATAATTGCTTAAACACGATATTATCAATTGCCAACAATTGCTTAAACACGAAGACAGATTAAAAGTTCGTCAAAATCAACTTCATTACCAATTGCCAATAATTGGAGACTTGACAAAATAAAATAAATTGACATGACTAACGAGGCAACCCAATTGACTAAAAAAACTAAAACCCCAATTCTTATGTTTATACAAGTAATTTTAATTATGTTTGAAGCAGCTAGTTTAAAAATCAAGAGTTAGTGGCAACTGGGCATCCATCCTGGTCAAAATCCAAGTCTTACCCCCTTCTTAGCATGTAGTAAGGGTGAGTGTGTGAATGAAGATCCATACCAATATGCATAAAACTACAACAAAGACCCAGACCCATATTACCATATTATTTGTTAGTTTGCTCTATCTTGATATAACAGCATATAGATTCCACCACTTTACCTTTACAGCGTTAGCACTTGTGCCCTTCTTTTCGGCGAGCTCCAGGCATTTTAAATCTTTTGTTTTCAGAAAGCCCTCTGATGAGTATTCAAAACAGACCTTGAAACAATAAAATTGTGTTCATGAGAACCCATCTTACCTACTTAGAACAGAACTTCTTCAAAACAGGAGATAAATCGAAACTACATGTCGATATAACAATTATTAAGCAATATAAGCAACTAGCTAACCATGGAAAACAGGTGCCATGTCTTTTTTTCAATGTTCAACCAAATACACATACGAATATTGTCCTTGTATCAACTAAAGTAGCCATTAGTTCTCTCATGCTTGGTAAATGTTCCAACTTTAAACATTCACATATAATTCCTATTTCAGAAATGGTCGCAGCAATCAAAATACATTTTCATACAACAAGCACCGAAGATCAGAGAAGTATATAGTATATTCAATGCCTCTAAATCACTAATTATAGCTACACTCTAACATGTCAGTAATTTCACCCACCCAATTATCTACCAAAAAGAGCAAAGAAAGGAAAGTGTTGATAAGCAAGAATCAACAAGTACTACACATATCGACAATAAAGAAAGTGCACAATGTTCAATAGACAAAATTCACCAGGTGAACAAAAGACTTGTTGAAGAAAGCTTGAGCACGGCGAAATACCTAACTACTACCATAAATTTCCATCCCAATTGACAAGTTGTGTCGGACTCAATACCGTGAAATGGTGAACAAATTATCAGAGTAAAAGAAATCCTCAGTAGTAGGGGAGTAGGAGTCGGAGTGGGGAGGCAATACTATATACATCTTTAATAGTAAAATCACAAATAACTGCCAAGAAGGGGATATCTTAAAAAAAAAAAAAAGTTTTTTATAGGGAGTACATGTTTAGATATTGATCTTGCAATTGTGTAATTAAACAAACATAGACCAACAAAGAAAGAGAGACAGACAGACATGAGGATGAGATTAGCATTAGCAATAGCAATAGCAATAACAATGGCAATAGCATCAGCATTAGCATATAATGGCAGTACATATTGGACTCACAAAAGAGCGGCTGCAAATCCAACGATCAGGATTGTCCAGCAAGCACCGAGTTATTCCTAAACCAACCAACCAACCAACCAACCAAAGGTTACAGTTACAGACTAACAGTAAGTGTTATAAGCAGAAAATTAAAGTAAGCACCGATCGAGTTCATCATCCTACCCTTTAACAATGGGGTATACTCCTCCCGTTTAGGGTTGCGATTTTGGGGGAGCAAAGCATCAAGCGTGTTTATCACCAGACCATCTCGATCATGCACGATTATCTGTAACATTGTAACCAAATTAATAATAATATCAATTGTTGACACACAAGCTAAGAACAGTCAGCAGTAGTATAATAACAACACTCAATCACGTACCTCGAAGAAGAGGAGGTAAAGTTTGACGTCCTTGTATGAGCCCTTGAATATGCGAGAAAAATGGTTCAGGGCATCGATAAAATTCCAATATTTATATTTTTTGTCAATATTATTAGGATGATAGCAATTCGAGGTATCCTCCGTCGACGCCGAGCAGCGAAGGGATCGATTTTGAATTTTGGAGATCGGAGGCTTATAGTTGCAATTGGAGATTTGCAATTGCCCTTTCGCTGCTTGTAGTTGTAGTAGTGGTGTTACCGCCAATGATAAAGGCCTTGCTGGAACTGACAATGACATTGAGATTGACATTTTACGATTTGGTGTTTGTGTGGTGGTGTGGTTTTAGGGCAACGACGAGTGAAGCGAATCAGAATTTCCAAACAAAAACATTCTAATAAACCCCGGCAAGCGGGACAATGAACCGACAATCGATCAGTCCGTTTTTTTCTTTTCTTTCTTAATTACTTAAGCAGGCAATCGGCCCAATTGTCATCCTCTTAATTAAATGATGTACTCTGCGCTGATGTGCATATCAGCATATGAACTGGCCTGTGCTTGCAGCCTTGCACGACTAACTACTAACTAGTTCATCATATTAATGAATGAATAGACACCCTTCCACAGAGAACACATTTAATTTCCGAGTGTTTTTTCATCTTTATAGTTATCCATACACCATAGAAAGACTATTGCCATGAGAGAAAAAACAAAAAAAAAAAGATGCTTTTTTATTGCAATTCATTTCCGAAAAATGATTCCTTTAATTTGTACCTCTAAAATGCCATGATAAATGTACACTCCATGTGATTCGCAAGTAACAACGGGCATGGGACGATTGGTTAAAATCTCAAATCTCAATACTCACTGACAAAAACAAAAGCTAGAAACGTTCGCATTTCCAAACTTCGGTCTTACATTAGAATACAACTCACTCCATAGCTTATGACTCTTAGTACTACAGTATCTACTATACATTATTGACAATACTAATCAAGTAAACTCCAAGAAGACGGAAAGGAATAGGATAAAAATAATCTACTTTCTGCTTTAACATCTGCTTTAATCTTCAATAACCAGATAATGCCTAGACCACTAATATGGTCTGTACCTCCAATCTGACCTGGAAGGCCTCGAACTGCTTACACCATAACCCCACTGCCAACATTGATATAAAAGAAAGTTAGAACATCAGCATCACATTCTAGTAATCAATAACAGTAAACAAGTGAATTCCAAGAACAATAAAATGAGAATTTCTTTTGTATGTTTGCCGGACCAAACAATTTAGGGATTAAGGCTATCTAGTTCAGTTTAGTTCAGTTGGTCCAACTAAGCTTACAAAACGAAACAGAGCTTAAGCTAGTGGGTAAGATGAGTAGGGACATTCAATTGTCTAGGTTCAGGCTTCTGGCACGCGACACCAAGCTCCCTTACACTGCTGTGAGTCTGTGACTACTACTACGCCACATAATACACAGGGAAATGTTTTAATTCATAAGAAATCATGATATAGTCGATCATACACCTCCTCCCATTATGCAGGGCACTTGGATCAGCTGCAAACACGCCCATTTAAAAAAATTGCAGAGAGGACTTTTGCATATAAGAAACCATCCATAAACGCCAAAAATGTAGAGCAAAGAAACAAAAACTACTCCGTATGCAATCAGCCAGACACAACAGACAACTCATAAACCCAACTGAAAGATTCATACACTGTCCCCAAGCCACAACACCCCTCAACAGACAAACTCAAAAACAAAGAAGCAAACAATGGGGCAGGGATGACATTTCACAGAACTTGACCACAGGAATTTCAGTAAGTCATTCATAATACTCACATCATCAAAGTCCAAGCTGCCATACATTCTTCCATATGTACGCATGGGACCATAACTACCGTAAGGTTCAGGCTGGTCCATCATCAGGCCTCCACTAGGGCCAGCATCATCAACTGGAGTAGCTGAGTCTATAGCAACCTGCAAGTGACGGTTCAAAAATAAAGAACAATTTCAAACATAAGCTACAACTTTCACAACTAATTGCAAACAAAATTAGCTAAGTTTGGTTGTTTGGGGTCATATACAGAGTTACAGACAATACAAACAAAGAAGCGCATACATGCAGAATTATCCAGCATATTCAGTAATGAAATCTGTGTCCTGAAGGTAAGAAATGAAAGATGATCACAATAACCATGTAGCTGGGAAGCATTGATACCTAGCAGATGAGATACAATATAACTAGAGAAGATAGAATGGAAGGAAATAGAAATATCTTGAATTCATCACTCAAATTTTCAAAGGTGCAAGAGCTATTTATCGGAGAACAGCAGCTCACATATTGGATCGCCAACAAATGGGATAAATTCAGTAAACAGATTGAATAATGAGTTTCAAATTTCAGGAAAAATCACGTATTGAAAAGGACAATATGCTCATGCTCTCTGTAAATTGGAGACTTTCCGCTGCTTACCGGCTGTCCCAATATCTCATGTGACCGCCGTGCCACCCTATCTGCAACACCATCTTCAGCAAAAGTCACGAAGCCGAAACCACGATGCCCAGACCTCTTTGGGTCCTATAATAAAAGGTATCGCACATAACTTGTTGGAAAAACAAAAAATCCACCATTTAATTCAACAGAAGTCTTATGACTAACCTTTGGAATGTATACGTCCAAAATACGACCAAATCTTTCAAAATAAAGGCGAAGATCATCTGTGGTGGCTTCTTGAGGAAGTCTCCCAACAAATATCTTTTTGCCAATCCCTCTGATTGGATCCCCTAGAATATTCAATTTCAAGTAACACAATATCAACAAAAAATGTATTTCTTAAAACTTCACAAAGCGAACAAAAGAGGCAGGCGCTGAAAGAGCTTACTTCCATAATAAGGACCAGGAGGATCATACAAAGTAGGTGCATATCTTGTAGCTGCACTAATGTAAGCATTATATGCACCATATCCACCATGTGATGGCCTATTATTATATGGGCGAAAATCATCTTCCTGTGAAAGGAATCAAAAATATTAATCCTCATTTGAGAAAGAGAGCATTTTTTTTCTTTAAACATAAAAAAAATAAAAATATAAGCACTAGACCATGACGTCTTGTTAAAATTTCTGAACATAAGGACATAGGAGGACAATGGAAAATTATTCTGATGCATAAACAAGAAACCATACCTTGGGTGTAGCTCGATCAACTACTACAGTGGAACCGCCCAGATCATGGGTATCTTTCATCAGGTTGTCCACAGATTCTGCACCAAGCCAGAAATCGAGTTCATACATGCACATAGAACACGTACTACATGATTCCAAGACAAAAATTAAACAACATATGCAAATACACCAATAGATTGGATCAGCACCCAATACAAGTGAATTGACTACCACATCACCCTTATTAAGCCGGAGCCAAAGAAGAGCTACGTCTCAGGTGGTGTACAGGGGTGTGCAAAGTCAGGTACCCGACCGAAAATCCAATCTCGAATCAGGAACCTGGGTTTTTGGGTAGTGAATTTTCAAGTTTTCAACCCGTACCAGACCCCCGGAAAAAAACCGGGTACCCGCATTTGTGCGTAATGCAGGTACCTGACTTTTCCCGATGATCTGCACAAGTACAGCAGGGTTTTCGCTTTTTGTTCTTAAATACCTAACTTTACAAATAGGTACAGCCAGAGTAGCCAAAACCAGATTTCAGCTTAGACGATTAAAAGCAATTGAAGAGGGTAGGAAAATGTCGCATACAAAGAGTTACAGTAAATACTACTACTCGAAAAATTGAACATAATTGATCACTGAGGCACACATAGATCCAAAACCACAAGGCAAATCAAATTGCCCTTGTCTCTGGTGAGAGAGATGGTGTCCAGAGTCGAGAACTCGAGACTGATAGGGAGATGTGGTGTGAGAGTGGAAACGGAGAACTAACTGTGGCCATTGGGATGAGGATGATGGAGTAGGTTAGATCTGAGCTAAATCCAGAAATTAGGGAAGAGAGGAGTGAGAATGAGAGACGGTTGACTGGTTGAGTGATCGATTGAAAGGGAACAGGGCAAGTGGGCTACAGATAATGAAGATAAGAAACAAATCTACCATAGAGTTTTTAACCAGCATACACCTTAGTCCTGGCAACTTGCGCTTACTTTCTTTTAACCGGGTTTTACGGGTACCCATGTATGACACTTTTTTGACCCAAAACTGACCCGAAAATTAAACGGGTATCACAACGGGAGATTTAAAGGATTGAATGATGAAGCCTTCTCTCCCAGAATTAGACAGTACTATTTCAAATAACCTTGAACAATTAATAATAAAAAAAGACATGGATTGGATGCACCTCCGCAAAGGTAACAGTGTAACACAACAGGAGATTTACTGAGCAACTTTTTTTTAAAATAAAGGTTCAGTCACTAATGGATCAAATTTCATAATATTCTGGGCCTTATCAATCAAAACAGTACAAAAATAAATTAATCATCGCTCCTTGCCCCGACCAGTATGACTCACGGACACAAATTTGAAATCTCAGACAAAAAGAAGAGAGCTCGACTAACTAATTTTCAGAGTGTTTACAAGAACATTCCTCAAAATTGTAATTTTCACCAATGTATCTTTTGTGCAAGTACAGCAACTATAAGCAGCATTATTACCTGAACTAGCAAAAGTAATAAATCCAATGCCACGATGTCCTTTTGTACGTGGATCCTACAAACAAAAATCACATGTGCCTTAGTAAAGTACAAAATGCATGTAAGCGATTGAGAACAAGAAAATAAAGACCAGTACATAAGAGATTAAACCAAAGAGTTTACCTTAGGCATATATAGATCTGTGATCTCTCCATACTTTTCAAAATGGCTGTCCAAAGCATAGAGCCAAAGAATTTTGAAGGATTTAAAAAGGTGCTATAAATATAATCGTTAAATTTATAGGAATTGAAAGATGTTTTGCTAACAGTACAATACCTCCTGAAGGCAGCTTCAGTAACAGACGGGTCTATTCTGGCCACAAATATACGGGTTATCTTTCTTGAGGACGATCTATTCATATCTTCCTGGGTATTACAAAGACAGAAGCAGCAGTCAGAAACACAAAAGAAACCTAACATAACCTCACAGGTTCAAGTGCAGAAAAGGTGAGCAGCAAAGAACCTTTGGTGTTGCCACTTTTACTTCCAGCACTCTGTTGCCCAGTTGGTGCTCAGTTGTCAATGCTTTCTGAAACCAAAGCAAATTCCAGTATAAATATATTGGATTAAACATACACATTAGCTGAATACGCCAACAGCACATGTTAGCACAAGCATGAGTCTTAAGGCAGATTACTGAAAGTAAGAATGCTAAACCTTGGCATCCTCAATATCAGCAAAAGTAACATAGCCAAACCCACGAGATCGGCCGGTGCTCCGTTCCTAGACAAGACAGCAAACAGTAAAGGATCACTATAACATATTGGAAGCGAGAAGACCACGGAAATGCTATGCATGTCTGAAACCGTGGTTCAACCAAAAACACAAGGAAAAGGAGAAAGGGATGGACAGACAGAGACCAAGCAGAAAAGCCTGCAAATTTGAGAATTTATCTTATGTGACATAAACTAGAAAAGTTTCCTTCTCCCTGGACGGCCTATAGGAGGGGAGTGGAAAAATCTCAACTCAGAGACATATTGCACCAAAAAAGTTCGTGTGACGGACACATTTCTACGCAATTCAAACCATATAAGTTTTGTTTTTTGTTGCATTACAATGCAAAAACATGGTTATTGTAACAATTTTGAGCACCAGCAAGTCATACAAATCCAATCTCAACAACAACAAAAACATGCTTATACGCACTTGTTTTCCAACCGTGATTAGCAAGAGACAGATGTAGTAGTCACTGAGCACACTTACGAAACAAGAGAACAGCAAAGCAATATCACATTAAACGCAGTCTATTCGAATAATCCATATATCAATAAAAACCGGCACCAAACAAAAACACAAAACAATGTCAAAAAAATCTAAATCCATGGTCAAGAATGCACACCTTCATGACAACACAGTCCTCCAACTCGCCGAATTTGCACATGTATTCCTTCAAGCCAGTGGTATCGACTTCCCATGGGATACCCAGAACCTGCAAACAACAACAATAACAACCAAATCACATTTTCCAAAACTTCAACAAAAACAAAAAACAAGCATGTATGAAAATGAGACTTACCACAAGCTTACGGTCCATAGCAGCAGGAATGAGTCAAGAACAGGAAACCCTACGATAACAGAACTAAGACCTCCACTCTCTCTCTCTCAATCTCAATCTCAATCTCTCTTGGGACTCTCGCCTCGCCTCTTCTCGCTTCGCTCGCTTGGAGACTCACCTCTCTCTCTCTCTCTCTCTCCTTCTACCTTTATCTTTCCTCTCACACCACTCGCTTCGCCCTGCACAGGATAAGCACACCTCTTTCTCACACACATACATCTTTTTCATCTTCATCGACACCATCGTCTTAATTATTATTATTATTATTTTTTTTACCATNNNNAAACTCACAAATAAAAGAAAAGGAAAAAACTAAACAAAACCCCTAATTTCACCCTCAACCCGTTTTCTAACAATCTCCCGCTCGAAGTTAATCAATCTACTACGTAGTAATTAACGCCCTTATTTCAAAGAAAAAAAGAAACAACTTTCTACTCAGATAAATTAGAATGAGATATATTATTATACTTTAAAAATGAAATTAGGATTGAAGAACAGAATTGAGAACGCTCAGTGATTAGGTAGGTTACCTTTAAATTGAATTGAATTGAATGGGAAATAGGAAAGGGGGGAAACCTCTCTCTCTATTACAATCTCTCTCTCCTATCTTTCTCTCTCTTGACCTCAGCCCAATGAGCCACCTGACTGACTGACTGCGGTGCGGACCTTATATAATAGGAGTAAGTTATAACCCTTTGAGGGTCTGGTCTGTTGTCTCTTTTTGTTTTGGGGTTCCAATTTCTTTTCTCTTTTTTTTTTACCTGACTAATCCTTGAATGTATTTCGCGTTCTCTATTATTGGTGTCGTCCTAACGTCATTACTCTCATTTGTAGTCGTTAGCGTACGTGGTTTTGTAATAAAAAAAAAAACAGAAAAAAAATTGTAGGAACCCGTTTCAAATATATACCGGTTTCATATATCAATCTGAGTAGAGAGGGGTAGCTGAATCTGAGGGGTCGTTAATGAATATCCGATGATTAGGCATTAATACCCAGTCACATTTATAAAAAGGGCTCACACAACACTTCTACTTCTGCTTGAGAGAAAAAATAAAATCCAATTCTTTTTAAAAATCGATGTAAACTTACAATTTGGGTTTTCTGTATAGGTATTATTGCAACATTAGTAAATGTGCTCACTTTTGACAAAAAGTAAGGCATATGAATAAAAATTGAGGCATGGAATAAGAACCATATTTTTTTTAATTATCAAAAAAAAAAGGTAATTAGTTAACCTTATATGAGTGACCACAAAATCGTGATGGATGTAGTATATGTGATGACATATCTTGTTATATGTCAAGATCTTGTGGTCACCATTTCACATATATAACGTTAAAACAAAAAAAAAAAAGTGGTTTATATTTCATCTTGATTCTTTATTCATATGCCTTACTTTTTTTAATCAAGGTTAGCACATTTACTCATTATAAAATAATTATTCTAAAATAGCTTATATCGAGTGTAACAAAGAGTTGCTAAGTTGCCACAAATGCATTGATATATATGCTTATCCCAATTCTTAAAACTACTAATTTCTGATGTAAACCGTTGTCTTGTTTCTAAATAGTAAATATTGAAGTGAATTGAGGCATAAAATGATATATATGAGCCTATGAGGCATGGTTGTTCATATTGATTATATTTGTGAATTGAAAAGAATGGTACATATCGAGATAAACTAAACATAAATTGAATAAACCGTACACATTGCAATATAAGTTAATTATTATAATTGGTTAAAGTAGTGAAATAGTTGATCGAAAAAAGTAAAAATGTAAAGAATTTTTTGGATTGATAGATATCTCATTTTAGATGCATACTCTAAAAGTCTAATCATAAACCCTTACTAATTTACAAGGACATAAACATATTTGATGAATCATGGAAAAAAAAATTGAAAAGAAGAGTTTAATCTGTATACATATGTGCAAAGGAGCATCAATTTACAAGCTCTACAATAACTCTAGTTGAACTACGAAGACCATCATAAAGTATTGTTTCAACATAATCACAAAAAAGCATCACAATCCCAGGACCGGTCATAAATTTGTAGCTTATCAATCTCGCCGAAAAATTAGAATGGATAGCAGGTAGAGCAATTGCTGGTAGATGATCTCAACCGAAACTTAAATGAGGGAAGCTTAGAAGTTGTTCTTGAGATTGCACGACTTTGTTGCCTTTGAATTTGATTAGTGTTGTCAGCATTACCAGATAGTAGTGAGCTTCTCATCTTGTGTGCTTTAATTTCTGCCTTTCGTAACTTCTCGATGATCTTTTCCATTGAAGAAGCTCTTTTCTTTTCCATCTTCATCTGCAGCAAAACATTGACTTGAGTTTCTACAATCAAAGCATTGAAACATTTTAAACAAAAACCAGTGAACATGAAAATCAATGAAGTTAAACCTCGAGTTTCTGGATAGCTGCTTCAGCTTTGGCCTTCTGTAAGTTCTCCCATGCATTTATTCTAGCTTCTTGTCTATTTAACCTGAAAAATTGTACAAATAGATACACTTTAGCGCCATTCTTTTGTTTAAGAAGTTAAACACCCAAAAGATATATATTAGGAACTTTCATACTTGGACAGTGTTTTGTCTGCCTCTTCATTGTCGAATGAAGGACCAAATCTCGCATTCTTTTGATCATTTTTTGAGCTAGACCTTGGAGCAACGCTTATTTGTTTGTCAACCTGCACATCTCTGACTTCAGATTCTGCAGACTTGACATCCCTCATGTCGAGCACTAGACGGGAAGAGTTTATCATTGAAGATCTTGGACTTGACGCAACTGAAGAAGGGCAGCTACTTTCACTTTCTGGGAACATTTGTGTTGCCATGTCTCTTCTTGAAACAGCTCGATCAACACCATTGTTGTAATTATGATCTTCATTGTCCATGGCCACACGCTCACCATTCTCTTCTGTGTAGTTTTGTTCTACAATTTGATTGAAACAAAATATGTTAGTATATGAGTAGTAGCTGGGTAGCTGCCAAATGCTGGAAATAAGATCAATGATATACATCTCCCTTTGTGAGAGTACCAATATATGTCACATTGAACAATTGCATCAACAATTACATTTATAATCCTATTCTTAAAGCATGATACAACTTTTATTGGTCACATCACATACTTGCATCAACAATTGTCACTAAGCATTGAACACCAAAGAACAACTATAACAATGTTAGCAACTTACACAATTAAACGATTACGTGCAACAAGTCAACCGCCAATCTAGTTCTGGGTCCTAAGACTAATGTTCCATGACCAGCAAATGTTAATGAATTGACTCGAGCAATATAAGATCAAACTCCCCAACAGGGGAAAGAAAGAGTAATTCCTTACCTTTATGATGAGTAGGGCTGGGAGGCTCGCTCCACTGGTCCAACCAGTCCTGGCCAGGGCAGGATCTTCGACCACCTTCGCTAGTACCACCACCACTAACGGCTATTCCTTGATCCAAGCTGGTCCGAACTAACCCCGGTGACTCAATTGTCACTGAATTTCTCCCTTTCACACCATTAATCACCCCTAACCCCAACACAGGTGAGTAAGAATTGAAACTACCATAGGAAGTAAGGCCGGCAGGGCCTAACGGACCGCTCTTGGACTTGGCCCGTCTTTGCCACTGTCCCATTTGTGAACTCTTAGCAACATCAGTGGCACAATAGTAGTTAGAATTTGGAGCATTTTCTACACTAACAGGGCTAGAAATCCACCTCTCAGCATCATCCCACTTCGAAGGCAATGCCCTGCCACTGCTAAATGGCATTAGTGCTGTCGCTGCTACGTATCTCCGAGCTTGATGGGCTGACAATGGGACACGTTCTGAGGCCCATCCTATTGGAATTCCGACGCTCCCGTCGTCGAAATCGTCGTAAGGAGGCGTGCCGGGGCTAGGAAATGTTGCTGAGTTAGTCATTAGCTTGTTATTATTATCTGCCATAATGACTGTGATGCTTCGTTGTTTCTCTCTTATAACTTATAAGCCTCTCATTGTTGATCACATATACAATAGCTCCTAGCTAGCTTTGTAGTGAAATGAACCAGGCGTGAACTGGTGTTCGGTAGTATGTTTTGTTCAGTTGATTTGTTTTATGTATTGTTTTTGTATCATTGTATGGTAGCTTATGTGATGACACAAAGAAAATGAAGTGATGAGCCGTTGGTCCATCTTCTAGTTGTCCAAATTCAAAGGTCACAAGTTGTTGTTGTTGTTGTTATTGATTATGAATTGCATTATTAAGGGAATTTCCTTATCAGTGTGAACAATGAGCAGTCTTGTTCTCTAGTGATAGCTGTATGTAGGCAGCTAGTAGGCGTCTTTGTTTTTTCTATATATCAAGGTGTGGACAAGCGGAATATTAGAAAACGCCACATGCTTGGGTAACTTGGTTGTTTAGAAAATAGCCGTGCGGATTAATTAAATAGGGATTGATAATGAATCTTCTGTTTTAAGGTGAGGGAGGGAAAAACTCAACTACCAAACAAATATTATCAATATTGTCTTAGGGTCTATCTACCAAAATTAAATGATCAGGGGAAATGGAATCTATATATCATCCTCTACTAACAAATAGTGTTATTAGCTGTGTCAGAAAATCTTTGAATAAAGTTTACAACTGCTAAATTAGGGAGCAATCATGCATATCATCCAAAACAGCAAAAGAAGATAGCAGTCTGTACATATAATTGTAGAAGAATGGGGCAAAATGGTAGAACAAATGAATGGGATTGGCCGCTAGCCCTTAGGTAACCGACCAAATGACTTTATTCCTATAATTCAGGCAGTCTTCAGATAGTCAGTCTACTGTAAGTTTCTTGTCTTCATCAAATTATCTTACAGTCAAAATTCTGATGAAACAATGTTCCCAAGTCACAACCGTTTTTGTTTCTGTTAACCAGCTTGGCTTCTTTTTTTTTTTGCCTATAATCTATACAATGGTTTTATGCAGAAGCTCTTTGAAGCACCCGAGTATCCCGTCCTTGGTAGATTCTGTATGTATATGGCGGATTAGGACAAGGAAGATCTTGCCTGATCGATGTACTGAACTACTGATACAAATTGGTACGTAGCACGTTTGTTGCCCATAGTTGCCTCCTCAGGGCTAATAACAAAAGTAGCTAGCTAGGCGCCTAGGCTAGTGCTGAATATAATTGCAGGTGTTGATCAGATAGCATCCGCATTGGTGCAAGTAGGCCAGCATGGAGAAATATCGACCAAGGAAAGGGACTTGAAATCTGCATAAAATGGTGTCAATCATTGTACTGAGAGAATTGAATTGAAGATTAAGGGACTGATATTATACAAATTGGTTATGAGAAGATAAATATATGCACTACAATGCTAGAGCCTAGACTTTGTGAATCGCGTTTGTCTGCTTTCAGCCCAATACAAATTCCACCATACACTTGGGCCCAAAGAGAGAGTTGTAACTTGTAACAAGTAATACCCTTCTGATGACATTTATAAAAGAAAAGAAAGAGAGGGCTACCTTTTAGTTTTCCACTTTTGGTCCATGGACTTTTTTTAAGTGAAAAGAAGGGAGCCCAACCATGGGTTGGAGGATGTAACATGAATTAATAAATCAGAATATTAGGCGCTCCTAGTAGGATTTGAACCCTTGTCTACGGTGTGAAAATCAGGGTCGAAACCACCAGATCAAGTGCTATTTAACTTTGGCCAACGGACTAGTGGTTTTAACAATTAAATAGAAATGCGCGAGCGTATATCCTCCCACAAAGTGTCTCTTTTTGAGGTCGAACCTAGGTCTTCTTTATGGAAATAGGTCTCCTTTGTATAAATTAGGAACTCACCTACCCCAATTTTATGTTGTTTACCCCTAGTTATGCGTTGCATATTAGTCTCATATATGAAACGGTTTCACATAAATTTTTCTCATTTTCTTTTGCTTTTATATAACTTTTTGATTTTTTTTTTAAATGAATTTTGAATAGAATGTAACAAAAATACAAACGTGCTTGAAAAGAAGTTTATATAACATTAACAATTGAATTTCGTCATGTGTATGATGAAGGGACCTACTATTACATATCTACTATGGCATCCTTAAAATATGAGGGGTATTCTAAATATTTGCAAGTGTTCTTGTACTTCTTAAATTAAAGTAATACTATAAATTGATTTGAAAGCATGAAAAGTCGTAGAATATAATTGAAAACTTGTAGAAAGTAAATTGATTCCAATTAAAGTTTGATATATGGATGAAAATTTACTAAATTTTACCGAACTGAAAGTAAAATAAATCTCATAATAAAAGAAAGTTATCAACTAAGTTATCTCCCTCCCACAAAGGATTAACGAAAACAATGTCATGCCAAATTTTGAACATATATCTCTAAAAAAGAAAAATGATCATATAGTAACAAATATCTATATTTAGCCAATCTAGACAGGGTACCATATCTAAAGAGACATTAATAAGAATAAAATCAACCAATTGATATAAATTTATCAGAAAAATGTGTGTGAATCGGTTTTATATATGTGAATGAGATTTAAGGACATAAAAATGTTAATTAATGACCCATCGAGTAGTCCCCTCCAATTAGTGACCCCGTCTCATATATGAAACTATTTCATACTTTTTTGTGTGTAGATTTATACATACATATATCATCAGATCACTTTGCAGACAACCAGGAAAACAAAAAGAATACATCACTTAAATTATAAATTTATTAAACTAATTCATAATTATCCACATAGTTTGACAAAAGAATACGTGGAGCAATATTTTCCAGAGCAGAAATATCTTTTTTTGGTGTGAGAGTAGAAATATCTTTAGGACAACAAAAACAGTCATCAATCATCAAAGTATAACAAAGTGCCCGTAACAGCAACATCAAAAATCTGCCAATCAAGCAAAATTAAGTCCAATTTTTATCTTTTCACCGTTGAATTCAGACATGAATGTGAAAGTGAAATATGTAAATGACAAAAGATAGACCAACCAGTCACCTCCACGTGTTCTGCCGACTTGCTGGTCTATTAAGATTAAAGAAAACAAAATATAGAAAATGGCTTTTTATCCTTAAAAATTCCGTTTATCTAATCAGTAATCACAGTCAATGAGCACCACCATCGCCAACTTAGCGACAAACAACGTCAACTTATGTGTAAGTGGACCGAAATCAACCATGGAAGTAAACAAACTCTCACTGATATTTTTCCTTCTAAGATCAAAACAACTTGAAATGAAAATACACAAAAAATCAAAAAAGAATAAGAAGAAAGAAAGCTTCATGAATTGGGAAGTTCCAAAAAGGCCATAGCCACAGAAACATGACACCTGTACCTCTTGGGATCGCACTCTTAAGACACCCCACCATATCATTTTTGTGGTGTATCAATTGTCAAATGAGAGTCTCACATATGGACCTCTAACTACATTATTTTATAAAAAAAAAAAAATATCAAAAGCAGAAAGAAATCCACTCATATGGGATATGGATTTGCTTCATTTATAACCATATCAGTTCAATTCCATAACAAATTTTTATGAACTGTCATCAAATTTTGACACACACACTACAATTCTTTTCAGTTGAATAACACATTCTCAAGTGTTGTAAGATTATACTGTGTTTTTTTCTTAGCTTAAACTAATGGCTTCAGCAATATTATGCAGCTCAATAAGCAAATCATCATCCATATTATCAAAAACCCACTTGCCAATCACAATTCCAAGTGATGATCTTCACTTAAACAATCACTACAACTGTTACTTCAAGTACAATTTCAATGGGCAGAGAAAAAAGACTAGAATTTTAAAAGCAGCAATAACAGAGACTGTGGAGACAAAGAATGAAAACTTCCAGCAAATGGCACCAGAGAAGAAGCTGAGAGTACTGGTGGCTGGTGGGGGGATAGGGGGGCTGGTATTCGCCTTGGCGGCGAGGCGAAAAGGGTTTGATGTGTTGGTGTTTGAGAGGGATTTGAGTGCCATTAGAGGGGAGGGGCAGTACAGGGGACCTATTCAAGTGCAGAGCAATGCTTTGGCTGCTTTGGAGGCAATTGATATGGATGTTGCTGAGGAAGTTATGGCTGCTGGTTGTATCACTGGTGATCGGATTAATGGCCTTGTTGATGGCATCTCTGGTAATTGGTAAGTCTATCTAAGACTTTTAATTATTGGAATTTAATTGTTTTTTATTTGTTTAATTATTGTTCTGCATCCATGATGACCTGTTGATGTTTGAATATGATTGTATGACTGATTATTTGATGAAGTCATTTACAGTATATTCTATTTGTTTGACTACTTTTGTGAACTTTTTAGAGCAAGTTGTTTTGGTAGTTAGCTCTTAAAAGATAGGTACAATTGTACGAGGTTCAAACTACTCAGTATTTAATCGTTTTTGACAATAGGAAAAGGTTGAAACTTGGTCTTAGTTGTTTGTGTGACTTAGTAAAAAACTGCGTATGCAACATGATACACATTTGTTTTGACTGAAGTGATGAAAAATAATACGGAGTATTGGCTAGTTACGGTCACATGAGTCGTTAACGTTTGTCATAAAAGTATTAAAGTAATGAATGAGTTTGATTAATCAGGTACGTCAAGTTTGATACATTCACCCCTGCTGCGGAGAAGGGATTGCCGGTTACTCGAGTAATTAGCCGTATGACACTGCAACAAATTCTTGCCGAAGCAGTTGGAGACGATGCAATTATGAATGAAAGTAATGTAGTGAGTTTTGAGGATGACGGGGACAAGGTATGTTGAGACTTGAGAGACAAGTGTTTTTCCAATTTCTATCTTTTTCATTTTTTTAAAACTAGATCTGGTCATCTGGATGATGTTGTTGTACTCATCTTCAGCTTCCGAAGTTCTAAATTATACTGCTACTCTGCTAGTTATGGTGACGAGAGAACCTTTGTTCACATGAAACAGGTTTCTGTGACGCTTGAAAATGGGACAACTTATGAAGGAGATCTTTTGGTTGGAGCTGATGGGATTCGGTCCAAGGTATTGCAGTAATATAAGTATATAACCATGTAAAAAGACTGCAAAGGGGGAAAAAAAAATATGATCTTGCATTTTTAGTCATCTCTTGTTATACACCATAGATAAAAATATAACATATTATCGTTTGCTCATAGGATGTTTGAGAATTTATCATCATAAAAATGCTTCTTTCAAAGTAGGCTGAGTTGATTAGTCATCCTGTATAGGCGTCTTTGGGCAAGTCATCTGGGTTGATGGATCTCTTAGTCTTGTTATCCAAAAGAGGCTTAACGAAACTACACAACTCCTTCCAGGGTCTAGCATGGTTTTCCTGAATGAGATCAGCATCATGTATCTGCATTTTCACTTTTTCAGTTGACGTTCGGAAACTGCCAAGTTTAAAGAAAATATGACGAAAATACTGCTCTTTTGTTTCTCCAAAATAATAATTTCCTCTGTTATTTTTCATTTTTCCAGGTTAGAACAAATTTGTTTGGGCAGACAGACGCTGTCTACTCTGGTTACACTTGTTACACTGGAATCTGCGATTTTGAGCCTGCAGATATTGAATCTGTAGGGTATGCACTGAAAAATTCACCTGATCGACAAATCTGTGAAATTGTATGACTGTATGATTAAGTTGATGACGACGCCTTTTGTGAATAGGTATCGAGTGTTCCTAGGGCACAAACAATACTTTGTTTCATCAGATGTGGGTGGAGGCAAAATGCAGTGGTATGCATTTCACAAGGAATCGCCTGGTGGTGCTGACAAACCGAGTGGTAGATATTTCATATATATTTGGTTAATATCTTCATAATTCTCTGTGGAAGTTGAATTCTCTGTGGAACTTTGAAAGTGAAAGAAGAGTTTTGTCATGCTTTGTGGTCCATATAAACTTAGCTGTGATTCTTACAACTGTTGGTCAAACACAGTGCTGCATTTCTGAGTTGAGGATGGTACCTTCTACTCTTTGATAGACGTATCATTTAGCAGTTTAATTTCATATGGTACACTTTGGCAGGTAAGAAACAAAGATTGCTTGAAATATTTGGGGGGTGGTGTGACAATGTGATTGATCTGCTCCAAGCAACCGACGAGGAGGAGATTCTTCGGCGTGACATTTATGACAGACCACCGACATTTACCTGGGGCAAGGGTCGTGTTACCTTGTTAGGTGATTCTGTCCATGCTATGCAACCAAATATGGGCCAAGGGGGATGTATGGCCATTGAGGTATAATTTTCTTGATCTACTCCCCGTTGTTGAGATCCTTTCCTGGTGCTTTTTTGAAACTTATTATGCCAAGCTATTCCCGTCTTCTCTCTCAAATGTTAATGAGAAGCTTCAGATTGTTAGCCCTGGTAGCCTACTCAGAATCTAATGTGTTTATAAATCCTTGCTACAGGACGGCTATCAACTAGCTTTAGAGTTAGATAAAGCTTGGAATAAAAGCTTAGAAACAGGAACACCAATTGATGTTGTTTCCTCACTAAAGAGGTATGGCGTACCTTATTATTGAAAGTTACACTACGATAAAAAAAAATGTTTGATTTTGCTAAGTTGTGCCGGAGCAAGAAGGCGGATGTTTTATTCACTCTTGGATGTAGAAAATTATACATATCTTTCATTCTTCCTTCTATTCCTGCTATTTGTGTGATAATTTGTTGTGTTCCTGCTTCAGATATGAGGGATCAAGAAAGCTCCGAGTTGCCATAATTCATGGAATGGCTAGAATGGCAGCTATAATGGCATCAACATACAAGGCTTATCTGGGAGATGGGCTTGGTCCTCTATCAGTATGGACTTCACCTGTTCATGTGCATCTACAGCTCAGTCTTGATATATTTGCACCATATTGACTTAATCCTACTGTGATGCAGTTTTTGACGAAATTCAGGATACCTCATCCGGGGAGAGTTGGCGGCAGAGTTTTTATCAGCCAAGCAATGCCTTTAATGCTCAGTTGGGTTTTGGGCGGTAACAGGTAGGCTCAGTGGCCTAGTTAAGTTCATTGTAAGCCGATTTGGTAACATAAAATTGGTTCGGAAGGTGTTGATGTGTCTTCTTAACTCTAGTTTCGACTATTATCTGCTGCTTTTTGCAGTGAAAAACTTGAAGGAAGGGTGCCTACTTGCCGACTGTCTGAGAAAGTAGGTCCACATTGGATCCCTTTCGCTCCATGATCTATGTTTCTATTGTGAGTTTATTCCTCTAATGTTCTCTGTACTCTCGAACTGACATGGGGATATCAATTTGCAAGGCTGATGACCTGCTGCAAAGATGGTTCCAAGATGACGACGCCTTGGAACGTGCTATCAGCGGCGAGTATGTAACACAATCGAAAGTCTTTCTATCTTATTTTTCAGTTCTAAATTAATATGTGGTTCTTGGTTATGTGCCATGTGATCAGGTGGTATCTTCTGCCCCAGGGTGTGGTATCCCAAACTATCACCTTAACTAGAAATGAAGATAAACCTTGTATGATTGGGTAAGCTTTCCAAACCTTCGCTTTGAGTAGTTACAGTTAAATCAGGACAATCATTTTCGTTCAGCCTTGCAGGAGAAAGCCTCTAATGGAACAATATGTTTTAACCCCCCCCCCCCCCCCC
>ONZK01003710.1:85301-99570 GCA_900322385.1 Pharnaceum exiguum
CTGTCTGTTTATGCATGATTTTAAGTAGACCGCAGTTATAAGAAATGTAGTCATTTGCACAAAAGTGCGTTTTATTCAAACCACTGTGATTTAGTTAACAACTTCACATGTTTCCTAATGCTAAAATATTGGCAGGAGGGTAGTTCAAGAAGACTTCCCAGGAACATCTGTAGTCTTGCCATCCCCTCAAGTAAGTTTGCATTGTATCTTGTGACTTTCGTGAATAATTTAGTCAACAGGGAATTCTGAATACTGTTTGTCCATTGCAATTAACTCAGATTTCAGAGAGACATGCTCGAATCAGCTACAAGGATGGCGCCTTCTATGTGACGGATTTGCGTAGTGAATATGGAACCTGGATCACAGAGTAAGTTGAACAAATATATAGGGTGCTCTATAATCCACTACCTTACTCCCTTGTGCAATCTGATAATATTTGACCTTGCATATATCAGCAACGAGGGAAGGCGGTATAGACTTCCTCCTAACTTCGCTGCAAGAGTACGTCCATCTGACATTGTTGAATTTGGCGCTGACAAACAGGTACGTACAGTGACTCTCTTGAGTAGTTCATAAGTATAACCTTACACTTGGAAGATTTTGAGTGAACCATGCCAGTTCCTTCTCCTAGCTGACTAAAAATATGCAGCAAACCACCCCCAGGCCCCCAGTCCTTCTCCTTGCACAGGAAACATAAAGAAAGAAAAAAACCAAGAAGTAAATCAGTGTTCAATTTCTAAGCACAGATTACCATATCATAGTTCATAGTTGCCAGTGAAAACCTCTCAGCTTTCTTCCCTTTCTTTCTTTTTCTAGGCAATGTTTCGGGTAAAAGTAATAAAGGCCGCTACAAAGACAGCAGACTTCAAGAGTAACACAGTTCTGCAGGCAGCTTGAAACATCAAGAATTGTAATTTTTACTTCTGCCAAGTTCAGAGCCACAGAAGTGTACAGGTTTACATACTGCAGGCAGCCCGATTGACGCTGCTCTGTAACAGAGGTAGAGCACAGCACACACTGAAGTAGTCAGCTTTTGTGCATATATGTGAATCCCTCTTTTTTGGTGGTAGACAGAATCGTTTTATTTGAATGACATGTTCATGTATATATAATTATACGAGAGGGAAAACAAAATTGGTTACATTGCACAGGATTACAGGAAACAGACCCTAGTCTATGGAGAACTCAACGTCTCAACTAATGTATTATGTATATGCCGCTTGTTCTATTAGTGTCTTTCATGTATCTAGGAAAGGAAGGCGGCTTCAGCGACCGTTTTGGCCATCCGTTTTCATCACGGCCGATTGCAGCTAGTACAAGTTTGCCAAATTGGTCTAAATTAAAATAAACAATATAAGTTTTCCAACAAAAGGCATTGCTTTCTAAAGTTTTCTTGTGGAAGTTATCTTTGTCAAGGAGTATATAGAACTGCACAAGCCAGGAGGAGGGAAAACAGAATGTTTTTTCGAAAAAAGTTAGATAAAAGATATACAGTACATTAAATTTCTGATAATCGGATCATTTTCATAGTAAATATATATGCTGTTACCTTTCTCTTTTCAACAGTAAACATGCTTTTTATTATGAGGGTAATTAATAAGGTGACGTGAATCGGTAAAGTGACGCAAGTTAGCTTGTACCTCCGAATCTGGCATTCTTTACTATGTAGTCCTACAAGCTGGAAAATCTCCAGCATGGTGTGGCAACTAAATCACAGGAAAGACCAGAAAATGTTAGCTTGTTCTTGTTGATGTTGCTATATTAGTTCCACGATGTAACATGTGACATAATAAATAAAGATGCCGGGTTAGATTGCGAACTTGTTGAGTTCTGATCATTTCCCCTCCAACACATATATAAGCACAGTAGAAGGCAAGTCCTATCTGTGTTCCCGATTTATGGACAAGACGAGTGAATGCAATGACCTCTTTCACTTCCAGCTACATGGTAAGCCACCCCACTTGTTACAAATTGCTCCTGAGTCGCAATACTCATGTCTGGATGGGGATATGGAACTTAACTGCAGCAATCGTGAACATTGCACCCCGTCAGAGGACAAGAGATCTCCCACAGAATGAGAGAAAGTAATCGTACTAGGAAGTAATTTCTATGAAAATTTGCCTGTTCAGGAAGACAGGAATCGTTAACTTTTGTTTTACCCGTTTTATGAAAATGAACTAATATTCGGTAAAATTATCCACCTAGAGCTACCTGAAAACCACTTCAGTAGTTCCAATGCGTAAAAATGTGAAATTTGTCTGTTAAACTGACCAAAACACTAGCAACTTCGGTGTAGTCAGACACACTGACATAATATACTGTATAAGACATTAAGACCTCAGTCTTGATCGAAAACTAAGCATATGTGTCAGATAGAGAGCATCATCTAATAAGGGCTACAAACTTGTCGAGGCCGAGCAACTTTTGTTTTGTTCTCTTGCGTAGCTGAATCCATTTGAAACTAAAACATACGTGTGTCAGAACGAGTACAGTTTATACTTAAGGTTTAATCAATAACTCATGTTAGACTTATAGCATGCATCAAGAATTATTGCGTGCGGAATTTGTAGGATACTGACATGATGACATATTTTGCATAGAAAACTTGGGCATGGCTCTTGATTGTATGACATCAACACACCAATGATACAGTGATACACCAATGATATTAGGTGAAGTACCTATCTCCGTCTGCTAGTACAACTCGAGTTGACAAACAGCTAAACAAAGCAAGAAAATCAAAGCAAATGAGCTGTTTATTCAAAACACTCGGCGAAAGGGATGACCAATTTGTGGGAGGGTAGGGGTTTGGGCTGGCCCTATATGTTTCCTCAAGAGTCAACTTTGTCTTAACACCTGCAGACAAACCCAAGGATAAGCCCACATCCGTAATTAAAGCCCGGTTTGGGGCCCTTCTTGGGTTTGTCTTTCTCCACAGTGAAACAAGCTTAGATGTTTTTAGTACTGACAAAAATGAGAAATTATATGCAACTATTATGCAAGTCTGTAAGTCACCATGTGGGAGTAGCATAGCAAGCTAGTGGCAAACCTCAACCTCAAGTGATAAAAATGCCTCAACCTCATGTCTTCGGACCTTCATTAACAATCAGCACGTGACCACAGCAGAGATTGACACGTGAAGGAGGAGGAAATAGCGGTGGGTCCTGCACGTGATCTTTCCAACGGCCCGTCTGCCTCTTTCGTTGGTGGCCGGTATTAGCCGTTGGCATTTATTCCTTGCACAGTTACACTAGTGATTTTTCGGTTTGTTTATTGCCTAGAAAGGAATGCAAAACGAAATAAATAATGTCTGACTTAAGGCAAGTTTATTCCTACAACTCTCTTACAACTTTATACAGATTTTTATGCATGACACATCATCTTATACCCCATTTGCAACTCTATTTTCACTTCCACATTATCCCTACAACTTTGATACAACTATCCAAACATTTTATTTGTTTTTAAATTTATATGGGTATAAAATTTGGAAATACAAAAAAGAATTGATAGAACCAATGATAAAGCACGTGCATTAAATGTAAGAGTTGCAAAGGGAGGTATTCATATGAATACCTCACCTTACAACTATGCAAAATTTTAAGAAGATTATCCCTACAACTTTGATTGCAACTCCCTTGCAACTAATCAAAGTTGTAGGGATAAAGTTGCCCTTAGAACTTAATGAAGTTGTCAAATCAATTTGCTTGAAGTTTCCACGGAAATTCACAACGAAGCAGGTCCTAATGACTTCGTATTTAATTCGTTTGTTTTACTTATTTTGATAATTTGATCAATGATTAGAGGACATAGGACAAGATCAATGAATCAGTAGTATTGTGATCATGTACGGATGACTGACAGTTTTCAGCTCGATCATTTGGTCACTTCACCACCTACCAGTCTACAACCCTCATAACCTCAATTTTACTTACGTGTAGATTTACTTTTCCATTAAATTAAGCTCTGTGTATGTTGCTCGATTGTGAGGGTCTCTTCCAAAGCACATGTGTACCTGTAATGTCTCTGCACCCAATCTGATCCTTCATGAATGATTGTCAAATATCAAATTAAAGAAAAAATGTACACGTTCATTAGGGGTAAGTGGGTAACTAAGCAACTGAGCTAGTTATCACACTAAAAAACTTATATACAGTGTATCGTGTATGTATATTGCCTAGCTATCGAAATGTCGCAGTCATGACCCTATCCTTATCATGGATGGTTGATTTCATATTTAAGGCAGCATAAGACGACTATTGGGTAAATGAGTATGGGAGGGGGGATGGAACAACATCACCATCAAGATAAAAAGTTACACCATCTATGAAGGGACTTTCAAAAAATTGTTAGCCTATGAAGTAAAATGATATATCACTGTTTTGCTGAAAGAGCTGAGATCTGTCACTGGAAATAAATTGTCTCTCAGCCCTCATGGAAATTGCCAAACCTTTGTCATAAATCATTGGAGGAGATTTCATAGTAATGTCCCATTAGAATTAGCTGTTGCTCTCCACCAGAAACCAAAACCGGCAAATGAAAATAATAAGATTGACAGGGATCGAAATGTGGTTTCTGATCAACATGGGCCCCACAGTTCACATGGTCCCCTCACCTGTGTCGGCCCACTTATCTCTGACGAAAACTGATAGCAGCCCTTTCCCCTTATCACAAACTAAGGCCCAAGCCCACATTTCCATGAAACCTGAAATTCAATCCCTTTCCCATTTCATATCCTTTTCACAATTTATTTCCAAGCACTTGAAATTCAACTCTTTCTTTGCTTTGGCTTCTTGGACTGTAGTTTGAAAGCTAGGGAAAGAGGTAAAGAAATTGAGTTTGTCAGATGTTTGGTTTCTCTCCATAGGGAAATGCTAAGCCTTCTACTCAATCATCTTTTTATTCCAAATTCCAATGAAATATTACTCCCACTTTCTCCTATCCATGACTACTATCGTACATTCCCATTTGCCATTCTTCCTGTCCATAAAGAATGGTTCTCCTAATTATCCTAATCTACTCTTCCACTTTGCTCACCAACTTGTATGATAGTAGCCTTGTAGGCTAGCACCTTTAACGTACCTAAATTTATACAGTACTACCCACCATAAGGCCATTACAATATAAGTTACATAACTATACGCATAAATAATAATCATATTAGTACTAATAATAATTAATAAATAAATAAATATCAAGTAGCTGAAAGAAAAATGTAAGGACCACCTTACCACCATATCACAATCAATAATAAGGCTCAATCCGCTTAACTTGAGTCAACATAGACTCCATTCTAAAGAATGATGGACTTACCGACTAAATAAAATAGGATAAAATCTTAATCAACCAAATAAGATATGGTATACGTATATGAAAAGTACAAGTGTGCCGAAAGTCTACTCAAGATGTTTGAGCAACACAAGGTATTCATAAGTTTAGTTCATAAGTTCAATTTATAGTCAAAGTTCAATTTATAGTCGAGAAAATCAACTTCGTCAGTTTTGGTTTCCCACGAGGTATCCTTAAATCCTCGCTCGCCGGTGCCCGGCTACCGCTGGCCTGAGGGAATTTGCATATGATGGAAATTAAACATAGTCAACTTCGTCAGTTTAGTCGTTCATAAGTTCTTTTTTTTTCACAACTTAAAACTAAAATAAGAATCAATTTAGATTTTTTCTGTAAAGTTCGGTGTTCTATAATGCAATTACCGGCATTCGTTCAACCAAATAATTTACATAGTTCATGCGCTTAAGTTCGTTTTCTTGTTATTAAAAAAACTAATAGGATAAGCATTTCATAGTTCAAGTAACATAATAAGTTTTCGTTATAATAAGAAAAAAGGACCTAGCATGTAAAATTTGGCGTTTGTCATTCAAAAAACAAGCAGATAGATAGATGAGACAAGCATAATTAGAATGTGCCAACCTAGAACCAAAATTCACGCAGAAATATGATCTTTGTCACCAAATATGTGTAACATAATCCACGCAACTAAAAAAAAAAACACCAAAAAAAAAAACTACCCCAAAGTCGAGAAACTAAACAAAAGCGAGGAAAAACACAAACAGTACACTCCCACACCCTCGCTCCAAAGTCCCGTTGTTCCAACCTCCAACCCCCCAAAAGCTCAAACTCAATTATCAGTTTATCACAATCAGCTCTCAGGTATAGTACGTACTTCTACCAAACAGCACAGAAAGAAGCAAATGCCAAACACCCCCAAGAAAAAGGACACGCAAAACGACGACGTACGTTTGTCTCGTAACCCAATTTTTCTTTGCTTCTCTTATGCCGCGTTTGAGCTCTTTCATGATAGCTTGTTCCCACCCCTACAAAGTCTACAACAACTATTACAAGTATACTTGCGTTGTGATACCATTTCCCCTTCCTTGGGTCCCTCCCCCCAAACGTCTCTTTTCTCCAAAAGCTCCCACACGTGCACTCCATTCTCTCACTTAACCACCCTAAACTTATAATTAACTAAACAAAATTGCACACCACCAATAATAATTTCACAATAGAAAAAATTAATTAGCTGTAAATGGACAACGATGATAAGAATAAACAAGAACGTAACATTGTGTACAGTATAGCTGGATTTGTTTATTGAAATTATATTCATTTTCCGTAGTATACCCTTTTCCTTTGATATTACAACAAGCATCGAGAAATAATACTCTCTCTTCACGCCACTAATCAAAAAGACAGAGAAAGTACACCTCCGATGCTTCCTTTAACTATTTAAAAAAAAAAACAATTAACACAGATCATCATCATCAGTAATAAAAAGTAAAAAAGAAAAGAATCTCTAGAGCGTAGTTACCGGGGGAAGAGCGAATTAAATCCCCAACCATTATGATGATGTTACTGCGTTACTGATCCTATATATTATTATTATTAACACCCATTTTACTAATCGAAGCTGAAGATGACCGGTTAACTGACTCAGCAAGTTTCCCAATCCTCTCAACAAGCTCAGGAGACAGCTTCTTCCCCGGTTTCCTCCCGTTCTCCGGTAACGAAACCCGAAAATCAAACCCGAAAACATCGGTCACTTCTTCGGAGCTCCACCCGGCATTTCTCAACGACCCGGAGAATTTATCAGCTTTAACCAACAAAGCATCTAAAACAGTCTGATTATCCAACATGACCATCTCACCGTCTTCGAAAAACCCAGATGCTGACACGTGGACGATCTCTGACACGTCGGACTCATCCCACCCACCTTCTCGTAACACTCTCCCGATTTTACCCACATACTCTTCCACCCATTGCGGCACCTCTGATGAGGGCAGTTTCGGTACTTCGAAGAATCTCTCGGGCGACGAAGACGACGTCGTTGAGGCCGTAGAATTCGAGTTACGTTTCCGCTTATCGACCGCGGCGTCACTCCAAAACTCTACCCATCTTGGTGCCCTCGACGGGGTGTCTAGGCTCCTCCGTCTCGAGAATGTCGAGGCGGAGGACGATGAGGATGAGGATGAAGACGATAGCGAGGATGATAACGATCTTTGTTTTTGCAGCGACGACAAGGTAGTGTTTATCGGGGAAGAGGAGAGAGAGAGGGATAGAGACTCTTTTTCGAAAAAGTCACACAAATCGACTCCGCAGCAGAAGATCACATTCTCGTCTACGTAGAATATCGGGTTACCGGCTAAAGAAGGGTGGCAAGGGATGTAACAGTGGTTAAATATCGGGATTAAAAGAGGGGCTTTTTTAAGGGAGGTTCTAGCGAGTTTAAGGGCTTTTTCTGGGCTGTTGGGCTTGGGCCCCCATGATTTGGACCACAATGAGTTTTTAGCTATTTGGAGAGATATTGCGGCGATAGGGAGATTGATGAGGGACTTCAAATGTTGCCGAGATGGGGCCCGCCAGTCTGGGAAGCCGGGGCCGACTGGGAGACCGGCTTGGAGGACGGCTTTGAGGTCGGGTGGGAAAGCGAAGCCGAACTCGGCTTCTGTTTTGGCGAATTCGGTCTCGGTTAGACCCGGTTGGACTTGGATGTTGGAGGAGATGAGATGGGTGATTAGTTTCTGTGCTAGGGAGGTGAGAGAGAGGAGTCCGTTTCGTGATGGGTGGGGTGTTGGTGGTGATGGACCGGATGCTGCTCTTGCTGAGAGTCGGCGGAGTCCGGCTATGTGGGCCGGGTTTAGACCGGTCATTCTCCGGTCTACGTCTACCATTTTGTTGAGAGGAGTATTTGGATTTGGTAATGAGGAGAGAGAGTGGAGTGAAGGTGAAGATGATGAAAGGGGAGATCAGAGAGTGCAGAAGGATGCTTGAAATGAGGGGAAAGAGTATTTATAACAAGGGGTATGATGGGGACCACATGTGTTGAGATTTTTTGTGTTAAATGTGGAAGGGCGGTGGGTTTACCCTTTATGCCCCTTGTGAATTGATTGTAACGACAGGGAAACTGCCCAGTGCAAGCCACTGTACTTTAAACTGATTCTTTCATAATTAAAGGAGATGAGCCATAAATAAATTACAGTAGAATGAAAAAGATGGAAGAGGTTAAGGTTTAACACAGTAATAATATGGTGACGTTTAATTAGTTTATGTGTGCTAGTTGCTTCGGATTTTGGCAGAGAGGAGATGTCAGATTTGTTGTATTAAGGACCCACTAAAGCAACGGCTCTTTAATTTGGTAAAGGGGGATGTGTTGAAACAAAAGCTAGTCACTGAACTACTCAGTGAAGTATTTGGTGTTTGATCACAAGATAGTAAGATGCAATGCATGTATTTGGTAAGCTTTTAGGGGCCATTTGGTTCAAAACTATACAACAGAAGTAGCTAATAAGTGATTGATGTGAGTGATTCAACGCTCTTATTTCTTAATCAAAGTCTCGGGCTGAGTATTATGAACGAAGATACTTTTGAGTGTGTCTAGATAACCAATACATATTGTAGAGTATGAGCTGAATTTGTTAATTGCAATTTGTTACCATAATTAAACATTTTGCATTAACATATAGAATTTGATGTGATTTAGACTGAGTTGTTGTTGTAATCACTTCCTAAAATTAGTCAAATCTGTTAATTCAATCAATCTCTAACTACTAAAGATCGATTTTATGATACATGAAGACTATACAATCATGTACAAATGCTGATTCTATCATTAGAAAGTCCAATCATTATTGGTACTCCCTCATCCGGATAACACCAACGGTTTTAGGTGAGGCTAAAGATGAGGGATTTGCCCCGCCAATTCAATTTCCACCAGCTTGTTATCTTCTTTTTTTATTTTCCTCCCAAAGGGCATACATAGTGCATGTCTTTCTGTTATCGCCTAATCATGTTGTACTACATCAAAATTATACAGCAATGAAGCAGAAAATTAGGTATACTATGAACTTGGCCGATCGTGATCGAGCCATCGACACATGAAAGTCATTAGCTAAGTGCAACGAATGGATGAGCTAGTGATATCTTTTGTTACCAATTACAAAAATTTCGATCCTACAGATATTCCAAATTACATGTATGTAGATTCCTTATTGAAAATAGACGTTATGAATTTCACCTTTGGCTAAAACAAAGTGGAATATTACATTGCACATCGTAATCTAGAGTTTGATTGATAATCTTGTTAGGTTGAGTTTCTTTAATTTGATGTCATCAATGCAAAGACATTTGGAATGGACAAATAAAGAATTGCTCTAAAGGGGGAGTGATCATCTAAGCGAGGAGAACATTATGTACTAAGAAATGGTAAATTACTGACTTCAAAGGAGCAAATGCAAAGTGCATGAGGAATCCTATGATGCAATGATCATATAAGGTTTGGTGATTCACTATTTTGTTATGGTATGAATTATCATCGGCACCGCCAAAGATAAATGACCTTTTGGAATTAAAATGTGGATGAGCTTTGATCAAATGTTTACACGAGGACACCGATGCAAAATGAGAATTGCATTACAAGTACGTAGTTGTGTCGCCCGCTTTACATTTTTGGGGAAACTCACATGTCCGTAGCATTGTTCCCATGACTACGGTATGTACATTGTGCTTACTGCTTACGGAGTACGAGTAGTACCTAGACAACCGTGTATAGGAATCATACCTCCATGCGCATTCCACATATTCGATACAGGTTCTCTGGAGTAAGAATTCTTGCCAATTTCGATCACTACAATAATTTAATACTTTTCAGATTTTTGTGTGCTCATCTATGGTAAAGAAAAGAAAAACTATATCAGGATCAACAACATTACTGGTAAGCACATATAAACCCAGAAACACTGTATTATATCTCATCGGTCACTACATTATTACAGTAGGAACATGCGCTAATGCGTGATTACGGTGACATGATGAAAACCAATCTATTTTCCAGTATTAGCTTGGGCATTATGTGTAACCTGAAAATGCATTCAGGCATTTCATCTACAGCCATAGGTTTTTGCTACAATGCTAACAAGTATTCTTCTAGCACAATTAAGAGGTTGAAAACTGCGTAGAACAGAGCCTTCTTGTACATCCTTGCTAATTGTTTCTTGAGATCAGATGTGTGTTCAATGACATATTGTACATGCTCTGCCACGGAGTTTTCGCTGATATCATATATGTCGATTTCATAGTTTTTTCCAATTGTCACACAGCAGAGTACATAGAGATTATTACTGTGAATTATTTATGTCAACTCCACCCTCTACTATTGAAATTCATTCAATTTGTATATTTTACTGTAAATTGTACAACAAAAGGAATCTTGGACTACACAATAATTTATTCTTAACCAACTATCTCTGGTCTCCAAGGTCTTAACATTCAAATTTACACTAAAAACTAAACGATGATTGACCACATTGATTTCTTACTCGGTTTATGATTATCAAGGTCAGATACTTTTATCATGATTAACGGTTACTTAGCTTGTTGATTCGGGTAATTCAGCTAACCACGTGATGTGAGACCGGTACTAGAAGTACATTTTTTTGAGAACCTTCAATAGAAAAAGATTGCAAGTACTTGTGGCTACTGGCTAGACGACTCCGCGTCGAAATACAATATAAATATGGGAAATACAATTGTTAGATTTTCTGTTAAATTTTTAACTCAGTAGTGACATGTGAAGTGGCCTTAAACTCCGTTTTACTATTAAACGAAAACCTGAAGGTCGGGAAAAAATAAATAAATCAGGGACTCATGTTAAGATCAATCAAGAGAACGATATGATCATGATGATGAGTCAAAAGTGCAATGATTTGGTCGGTTAGAATGTGGCTGCTGGTCAACCCGCTCGGAATTTCGTCTACAATCTTTTCCACACTTATCTATTGAGCAAAATGTCTGTTTGCTTATTAAAACTGCAACTTTGGGCATCCACATATAAAAAACCCAAGCAAGTACAGTAAGCAGCAATCGATCGACCACCGTGACAAAAGTCCCACGATGTAGCAACAACCAGGTCTGGAAGTCGGACTTGTTGGACTTTTTGGTGCATCCAATGGCCCATTCAAAAAAAAAACTTAAAGTTTCGCCTTAGTATACTTTTCTGTAGTCAAGTACTCAAGTGTGTAGATCAACTGAAAGGACAAAATGTTATTACTCCGCCAGTTCAAAAAGCCCGAAGGTTCAACAAAGCAAGTAAACATTTTCTTGTTTGGTCAGCTAGCTACAAATTGAATTTGCATCAAGTTCAAAGAAAGTTTTAAGTCAAACGCAGTGTACGTAAACACTGATATCTATATGGTCTCTGTCAAAAAATAAAATAAAAGAAGCTCTGATATATGGTCGATTCAAGATGTATTTACATTATTAAGTTTACCTGTGAGAAAACTGAGAACAGATGGATATGAGGAAGAGGATCACTTGAAAGTTATGTCCTTATAACAACTCGACGAGTGTAAATTTGCATTCAATGGGGTGCTCAGGAGTTAGGATGTACCCAACCTTACATAGTTACACTAAGCTAGTTTAATATTAAGTTGTGTCCACATTGTAAAAGTTTAAAGAATGAATTATAAAAGCAAAAAGGATAGATCCAGAGAGAGGGGCAAAAGTGGGAAAACACTGAGCACATATACTGTACGAAGATGGGGGAGAAGGACGGACACAAATGTTGTACATTGTGCATGTAACGGGAGGACAAGGTGGGTCTCTATGTACAAGAAGTAGAAGATTTGAAGCAAAACTGAGACATCCGATCTCTCCACGGATCATTACAAGGAGTGGGCAACATTAACTTCATTTTAACTTGCTTGTCTACGGTCCACCTCTATTCATAAAATACATGCATACACTCTGATTTTAGCTCGATATACATACTCATTACTTTGTACTGCCAGGTTAAATAAACCCGGAAAATTCTTGCGCCATAAGTTTTGCTTCCAATTGATATGCCTCGGCGATTTGCGGTGCATCATGGATACAATATCCCATGCCTGGATTTTGTGTGTGATATGGTTCATGGTCTTTAGTTCGTATAATTCTTCATGAACTATCGACAGGGAGATCAGATATGCAACCTTGAAATAATGATAATAATAAGGAAGACAACATGTCACGATCCGTTGAAAGTTATTTGTGTTTTGATCGAGATCTGCTACCTTCTTCATGTCTTGATCGATGGTTATATTTAAGGCGATATCACCATGTCCCTCATGGATGTAAACTCCTACGTGAGTCCGTGAACCGTAAAATGGTTAGCCTGCCTTCACATTATTATTTTTTGTGATGAGCCTGTTACAAGTTGAAGATGATATTCTAACTGATTCGTAAAGGAATACGAAAACACGATAGTACCTTCTTGCAAGTATGATAGATCTATAAAGTTATTAGACATTTAATAATGGTGAAAACAACTGATTGTCGTTATAAAAAATAAAATAAAAAACTCATTTTGCATAATACTCGATATAGTAGTTGCCTTGACTTGTCTCTTGCAATTGGACACTGAAAAACCAAAGCATGACCTCACCAAACTATACTGGTAGATTATTAGTCTCTTTCAATGCCATTTGGATTCTCAAATGTACTCGTAGTTTCAAAGAATAATCGGCAAACACAATCAATAACCATATATTCTTCCATGTATGGTGACTGAAGTAACTGATTTCGACTCGTCCATTAATGGTTGTGATAAGTAATCTTCTAATAACAAACTTGTAAGTTGTAACTTGTAACAAGGACTTAAGGAGTAAATTAATTCAACACATCTTTGGAATATAAAGTCTCGTACCTAAGAAAAAATGTTGATGTCAAGATGATGTAAGGTACCATGTACTTGAGATTTCGAGCGCATATATATATACGCGATTGTGATATTAAGACAAGGATATGTCCATCAACGTATAAAACATAAAGTATAACTTTCTAGCTACTCTCATTGTTTATTTCTAGCTTAGTGTATAATGGATGGCGACGCATGCTTCGCAAGGATATAATGGAAGTAGTTACATTAGCTCCTAGGTGTTGTTTATTCTCTCTATGATATATGTAATCGGTTGAACCAGGGTTTTCAAAGAGAAACCCAACCCCATGGGATTTTAGGAAATTATACACAAACCCATGTGCTTGACGTAAAGTGTCAACATCAATTTAGCACCCAGAAGTCAAGACCAACCAAATGAAGGTACGTTAATTAATTTGACTTTCACTTCACTATAATAGCCAAGTATCGGTCAATCGATCTGTTTGATAGCGAAATTTTAAGAAGACAAGCAGTGCAGCCCCATAATCAAGTAAGACTATCTCAATTGTTTTTAATTTGTTTTCCTCGCTTTCGAAGTGTTCGTTTGATTTGTGATTGCAATTTGTACCCATTTTTGCAAGATGAAACTTAACATTGAAATGGTTATAGCTGTTCTCGAGATGCTCAACTAGGAATCCAAGTGAAATACTACTCTTTAGTCTCTGCTAGACTCCGTCTTCTACCACTACCATCACCACCTCAGTTTCTTCACTCTAAAAAAAGAGTTATACAATTCAATGTCAACCAATTGCGAAAATTATAATACGTGACTTGAAATTTAGACCACTAATTACTTTGCCGTAGGGCGTAGGCTTTTATCATGCATTGGTAGCTAGAATCTACAATGATTCTATTCAGGGTAGATCAGAGCTAGCTAGCTGCATCTTGTTTAAGTTTAATGCCAATTATTTATTCAGGTAATGGAAGCACTCGTGCTGCATAATTGAGCTAGATGCTCAATAATGAGAAGTGCTATATTTTTTAAAAACATAATTATCTTCGCGCATTATTACATTTGTTTGTTAATTTAGTACTATACGAATTGCAAATAAACAAAAAGAGGGGGGG
>ONZK01003711.1:6311-17341 GCA_900322385.1 Pharnaceum exiguum
GAGACTTCTAAACACCTACTAGGCCAAATAATTACACACATCAAGCTAGTCAAATTTCAATTGGACCCATTTGCTAACCAAATTACTAAATTCTTCAAACAGAAAACCCATATTGTGAAATGGCAATATAATTACAGTACAATAAAAATTAATAAGTCATAACATGAAAATATTATTTTTAGAGAGGGAGAAAGGGAAACTGACAGGCCCTGCTGGTCCTGGGCGGCTTGGTAAAGGGAATCATCACGGTGGGTCTTGCAGCGAGAGCCGATGACTTGTAACAGCTGCTGAGGATCGCCACGCCGCTTAGCTAAAAAGATGGCTCGGCGCTGAGCTCTCTTTCGAGCCGCGTCCATCATGTCGTGTACCTTCTTCTCCGACCGTCGCGCTTCGTGCCACATCTTTTTTTAAATTAAATAATCAAAACTTGATTTTATTGAGAGAGAAAAGAGTGAGAGCACCGCGGTTTGGTTGCGATTTGCGGTCTTTCTTATTTCTTCCGGTACTGACAACTACTTGGTCACCTATCTATTTTTCTTCTCTTTTTTTCAGGCACGGTTGGTTAATGGACGGGAGTTTACTCATTGACCCAAAATTATACTCGGTATGATCTGGACTGGATAGGGTCCAAAAGCATCAAAGAGCCCAAAAGCCCAGTAGAAAGCATTTTACCTCATATTTTGACTTTTAATTAATGATGAAAAAATTGCGTTAATCCGTTTCATATATGAGATTGGGTAAGAGGGGTAATTATTATTTACTCGAAGGGTCGTTAATATGCAGTCTCATATATAAAATGTGTTCACATAATTTTACCTTTTTATTTGTTAGGGAAAGAAATGTGGTTATTTGCTTCCTTTTCTATATAAATATAATCTCTATATTTATACTATATTAAATTATAATCTTTTATATGAAATGACATGTAGTATCTCTTATGTGAGTATCAATTTATAATTTAAATTATAAACTAGTCACATGACCCGAAATGCTAGATTGGTATATTAAGTAACACCACTTTTACCACCGTGATACACTAAGTATTGCTCCTGCCAATCTGGCATTTGAGAGATTACTTTGTTATTAGCGACCCTAACTTTCATAATGGATCTCTCGGTAATAAATCCAAAATTATGAAATAGACTATTGTATGGGTCATTGGTAAATTACTTTACGGTGATACGGATTATTTTTGCTCTTTTGTAAAAGCGTGCATAGTACAGACTTTATTTTACTTAAATTTCAATTTCTGGTAAAAGAATAAATACAAAACAAGTCCCTTATATGTAATGCGAATATGCAATAGTGAACTACTAAGATTCGTCTTGTATGAAACTTTTCTGTTAACTGTTTTGACTGTCTTCTATGGTGACACATTCATAAGGAATGAAGTAGAATTGGTCTCAATATGGTTAAAATCCAATTGTACTCCTAATATTTCCGTGAGAAGATTTGACTTGGATCATACATTTTCCATTGTTGTATTTTTAGTGGCAACATACTTTGTAATTATTTAGTCATCATTATTACTACACGTACATTGCCTAAATGCCTAGTACTGTAAAAGATAGTTTCCCCCCAATTTCATACCTTGATACCTTAGTAATCTTACAATACAATATCAGAAACGTGCCGGCCATAACAATACGTGTTTGTCAAAGTCTCCTCGTTTAAACGTTAAACTGTCGTCAACAGTCAACATCCAAAATCTTCCAGAACTAACGAAAACTATTAGTTTATTGTCGTACCATGACAATATCCAGAACACGTAAACAGATTAGCAGCAAAGCTTTTTCCTAATCACACACACAGACACAGGTCAGCCAACAAAGACACAACAAGACCATTACCATTTTACAGAAGTACACACACATAAGAACATTACCAAAACAAAAGAAAAAAGAATATTCTATACCATTCGACCAAATATAAAAGGAAAGGACAGACAATAATGACTTGGACCAACCAAAAACCTTCTATTACCTTTTTGTCGTCCCCACCAAACCCCGCTCTCTCTCAATCCCCTTCTCTTTTATAACCCTTTTTTCATCCTTCCTCCACTCCATTCTCTCCCCTCCAAACCCCTCTCCACCCCCCTTCTCTTCTCTCAACCCCTCCGCCCACCATCTCGGCGGAGGCCCAACATCCCAAACCCAACTCAACCCAACATGTCAAACCTCAACCCAAACCCAAACCCAGCAGTACCAAAACCAAGCCCACTTCTAAAACAAAACTCATGGTCACCAGACACGTGCAGGGAAGAAGTATGGCTACGACGTAAACAACGTTGGGCAGTGGCACGCCGTACGAGGAGCCTTACAGACGAGGACCTAGACGAGTTAAAGGGTTGTATCGACCTTGGTTTCGGGTTCGATTCTCCTCAACTACAATCCGATCATCATATCCAACGCCAGCTTTCCAACACCTTACCTGCGTTAGAGCTTTACTACGCCGTTAACAAAAGCTACCTTGATACCATGTCAAAGTCACGGTCGTCTAATTCTCTTGTAACGGCGTCATCTGCTTCTGATAGTGATCTTTCCCTCTCTTCTCCGCTCGGTAGCCCTCTCACCATCTTCTCCCCTGGTTAGTACGAGTACTCCGTTCTCTCTCCTATCATTGCTTGCTTTCTTACCCAAGATTTCCGCCGCTGTTTGCATTATTCTTTTCCTTATTTTAATGTTTTGTCATGTCTCGTTTACGGCTGTCACGTTGGACGTGTTTTTCTGTAACGTCTGTATTGTCGCGTTTTATTTTTAGGGTACCGATATAATTATTTCACTTACCACAATTACCATAGAAAATTTACGTATAGTTTTGACCAAATCGTGACTCAAATTTTGTTAATAAATTAACCCGGTTTGCGAATTTGAATTTGAATATGAATATGAAATTTGAACTAGCTACATTTGTAATTAAAGGTACAAACTTTATTGTCCAATTTTAACTTTAATGCTTTACATTTTGATTTTTGAACTAGGGCAATGAATATTTATTGTATGCTTTACATTATCTTTTGTTCATCTATAATGACCTGAATTGAAACTGAAGTGATAATACTGAACTTAATTGATAACACTGAACTGAATTGAACTGTAATAGACGAAAAAAACTCGGTCTTAGTGAAAAAGTGAGGTAAGGAGATAATATAATGATGTAATTAAATGTGATGATGAATGTTAATTGCAGGAGAGGACCCGAAGACAATGAAGACAAGATTGAGACAGTGGGCGCAGGTGGTTGCATGTTCGGTGAAGCAATCATGGTGACAAATTACAAAATTAAAAGTGAAAGAGATCAATTAAAGTTGGTGTTATAATGTTTCTTATGATCGATGCTGAGCTAGCTAGCTGTACGGTAACCAACCTCAATCAAAGGCAGAATTGAAGAAGGGTTAGTTTTGTGCATAGTTAAGAAGAAAAAGAAAAGAAGACTTATTATGTTTATTATTGACGATCGATGATGATGATTAGGTGTTTTGATTTCTAACCGAAATTAACCCAACCCAACCTCCCCCACCTGTTACTTTATTTTTTCATTGCTAATTCCCTCCTTGATCAACCAACATTTCCCTTTTTACTATATGACATAGTATCAATCAGTATTCAGTAGCCCAACTCAACTCTTAGGTGTTACTTCTCCATCATTGCATTTATTGTTATGTTATGTTGTCTTAGATAGAGATGCTCTTGCGGTTGAGAGTGTCGTCCCATAATCACAAAAGTTGTGGGTCTATGAGTAAAAGAATTCCCCCTCTCCCCCAAAATTTTGGTTAATGTTGTTCATCTCTTTCTTTGATGTTGATATTTCATTTGCTGCTATTGGACTCTCAATGATTTTCTCTCATGCACGTTTTCCTCGACTTTGCTTCATTTTCATGGTAGTGCATATATGTTACGATCCGTACAAAAAGTATGTTAGGAAATGAAACCCCCACTTCACGTGTAGTGAATGTGAATGGGTTTGTGATAGTGTGGAAATCGTTACCTTGATTTTTGATTTGATGGAAAACATTCAAGTTTCATCAAGATGGACGAATTTAGGGACGAGGTCTATTGGCGAATCCATTTTACAGTACATTAACAATGGATGATTGGAGAATACAGCTAGCTTTTCTTACATGTAATGGCATACACTTTGCAACTTGCTACATCATTCAAGGGATTCTATATTCTCTTGCTCACCAATTAGCAGTAAATTACTGTAGTTAAAAGACAATTGTCTTGTCTAGAATCGTTTTGAAATTCTTTGCATGAATATAGAAATCAGGCAAATTATATAATATGTATGTGTGGGAAAATATTCTTTGGATCAATCCAAGGATCAGTCGAAGCTTAGATTCTTTCTACATGGTGTCTTCCACTCACAAGAATATACCCGTGGAAGAAGGTGCAATATGAATGTATCGGTGGGGAAAGCAGAACAAAGAAGCTCACCATTAGGCTTTCTTAATGTTGAGCACTTTTCGGAGCGTCCCAGAAATGAAAGCTTTGAGCTTGGTTTAATAATAAACTAATAATTTAATGGCCAACATTAGTAAAGAGAGTGCTCATTTTGAAATCTAGTAGCACTGTCCAACCACTTGATCAACATGACTTTCGAGTTCTAAGATGGGCTGCCATCTTGTGTAGCTTACAGAGTACTTGCATCCATTTGCGAGTTCCATAAAATTGCATTGTAGAATCTTGAATGGTCGAGATTAAGCTGCCCCTAAGATAGTAAGATGTCAAAAGGCCACGACAGTTTTGGAGTTTTGGACACCAAAATTGGATTTTTGCCAAACTATTCGTGCAAAATCAAATATCAACATGTATTTCACTCTATATAAGAAACTCTATGTCATTTGAAACTTGTGAAATAATTAGGCTTTACCTGAATTTCTGAGTAGTACTCCGCTTAATGTCAAACCAACATATCCGTAGGACGGGTAAGTGAAAAACAAAGAAATCATCTTTCAAACAGAGTTTGTGCAGTGTGTACTCTATCAAACTGTACAAGGGGAAGTTTGGAATGTACTTAATTACTTATGTACCGAATTTACATGTGAAAGAAGAACGAACAAGACACAGATGTATGGAGTTTAATTTACCCAAAAAAAAAAAAAAAAGGACCAGCAACAGTCTACAGTTTCCCTCCTTTCAGTGACTCAGTGTTTCACCCGTACAACTATACAGGTCTTCGACAAGGGTCAAAATGATGAAGTTGAAGTGTTAAACCATTAATTGTGTTACATGCGTCACGGCTCGATGGCGATCCTGAGTTTAAACTCGTCGGGCCTCGGTGTTTGGAGCCGCCCAACGGGTGTATTTCAAACTTTTTTTGAGAGCAAGCGTATTTCAAACTTGGATACATTCTACAAGACACCGGTGAAACTTTAGAATTGAGATTATTCCCTTTCTTGGAAGAATTGAGATTCCTGAGCATAGTACACTTTCAAGTTTCTAGATGAATTGTTGGCTGGTGCAACGTAATAATTTCAAGATCAAGTTCAAGGTACTACAAAACTAGATACTGGAGTACAATTATTGTTCAGTGTGAATATGCTAGGAATCGATCTATTTGTCAAATTGATTATACAGTTGTACTATAGTTTGGACTCTGACATTATCCATGTGGATTTACTAACAAGTCACATTTTGTACTAACATTGAAAAAATGCTAAAGCAGTACCGTTCGTCCTTTAATTTAGTGAAAGCTGACAATCATTAGTAGATAGTTTGATGTTTAATCAGACTTGGCGAAATGTGACCTTGCCCCAGTTTCGTTTAGTGAAGCGAAAATGTTGATAATAGATCAGTCATCAGTGGGACTGCTGCTCAAAGTCGATTTGGGTTCACTTGGCATTTTGGAAATGGAACTTGAAAATCTGTAGAGCCGTTGTTGACAGAATGACAGGGCTAAATGCTAATGTAGGGATGTCCCTTATTGTGCTAATTGCTAGCTCACTGCAGAGGGTACTGAAAAGAGTGGACTGGGCCCTAGGACTCTAGGAGAGAGGGGATACTACACTCGAAAATTTTGCCATAGATTCGGCCCTGACAAGATCAGTAAAAGTGAGTAAATGCAGCTTTGACGATCAGTAATTTCGGGAACATGCTGCTCGAGCAAGGGACTGGAAAATGCCAAACAAGACCTGACCGACCCATGAGGCTTTGGGATGAGAAAACGAACAATGTGCTGTGTTGTTCAACTTTCATTCATGTCATTCACACTGGTTAGGTGATCGGATGTCATTGGATCAACAGTACTCAGAAGTAAAGATGTAGGTACCTATTTCTAATGCCAGAAGAAAGTAACATGGCTGCATGAAATAGTAATTTGGGTACTTATTTCAAATGGCAAAATAATTATAACATGGCCCAATGAAGTAAATATTTCATAAAAAAAAAAGTAAATATGTACCATTAGCCCAATGAAGAACGTCTGAGTAGCAGAACTCCAAGAAGAATGTAACGTAGCCCAATGAGTTGCAAAGCCTCATTCAGCTATCAAGGAGCCCAATATAAGAAAGCAAAGTTAGAAATTTTGCGGCTCAACTACCAATCTACCATCTCCAATTCTTATTGTAAAGCATCACATTATAAAACATTAGTAATATTTTTATTGTCATTAGTCAATATTTTTATTATTATTCATAACCCATTTGGTGTAACAAAGACTTATTGATTTATCATAGCTCTTCGGTCACTTTGACCCCCTTCGGCAAAATTAATTTTTCATGGTAATATTTATTTCCTCAGTTTCTTTTAGTTGTTCCACTCTCGCTTTGAGCACATTATTTAGGGGTAGTTTTGGAAGAATTGGTGGGGAAGTTAGGGGAGAGTGTGAGAAAAGGGTAGTATAATAAGGGTAAAACGTAAGGGGCACAACTAGGGGTGATAACGAGTCGAGCTCGAGCTTGGGTAGTCTCGGCTCGACTCACTACTTTTTTTGGTGGGCTCGACTCGAGCTCAAAGCTCGTCGAGCTTTTAAATTGAAGCTCAGCTCGGCTCATAAAAAAATTCAACGAGCTCGAGCCGATCCCGAGCTTATGTTGTCGAGCAAAAAAAATGACGGGTTTTTAGAGGTCGAGCTAAAAAAAACTAATGAATTTTCGAGGTCGAGGTTAAAATTCATGTGATTGTACCTTATTAATAAGAATATTGGAGTATAAATGCTTGTAGTCAAATAAATAAGTCTAAGTATACATCGTATATCACAAGTTCAAAAGCTTCCATTAATATAAATGTCTTATTTTTTTTAACAATTAGTATATTGATTTATGACTTATTTATTAATTATGTAAAAAGTACATCGAGGCAGCTCGCGAGCCTTCCGAGCCGAGTTTCACTTGGTTCGGCTCGGCTCAAGGCAGAGGTCGAGGCGAGCCCGAGCTGAGCTCGAGTAGCTCACGAGCCGCTCGGCTCATTATCACACCTAGGCACAACTATAACTAATTAAGAAGAGTGAAACTACAAAAAAAAATCCAAAATAAAATAGTGTAACAATAAAAAGAAACGAAGTTATACTATTTCAGGAACCATTGAGTTCAAAATTTACTGAAAGCCGATTGTCAAAATTTACTGAAAGCCGATTGTCGGGCCTTTGAGTTCAACTAACCCCTCGGCGGAGTGCCTTCGGGTTTGGCTTATTAGGCGTAGGAATCTTGTGTGAGGATTTATATGGGCCATCGTAGATAAGATTTAGTCAAAACTATGGAATGGGGGTGGCAACAATCCATGACTAGAACAAATCATCTATTTCTACGACCGAAAGGAATAGCACATGTTCGTAGAATATCCATCCCTCCACTTCAAGGGTGACTGACATGGTATAGGGAATTAGGGATCGTCATAAATCATGATTCATTTCTCAGAATTAAATTTCTGAAAACCAAATTTGATAAACATAGATTGCACTTCATCTGCTACAACTTTGCCATATCTCTAAACATATCATAATTTTTTTTAACAATTATTGAAGTTAATGAACCGAAGGAAAAAAAAAGAGGACGGGTAATGTAACAAATTGGCAATCCATCAACGACACTACAACAGTATGGTCGACCACGACCATGACCTCTGGCCTCTGGGTCATGCCAAAGGAACTATCTTTGGCCACTTTTGGCATCATCGCTTAATTCTCACGTGAAGCGAGGAGGAAATTGAAGAAAAGCATGGTGAATTGGTGATAAGTTGAGAATGTTGAGTTGTTGACCATTCCCTTCGACATTTCAACTACTCCTATTTAGGAAATCTTTTAATTTTGGTGCCATTTCTTGACTTTCTACTTCAATCTTTCCAAGTTCCAACCACCATACGGAGTATGCTTTATAAGCTTGAACCTTTTTTTTTTTTTTGGAATTCTCTGGGCAGTCGTACATACGTACAAATAGTAAACCTTGAAACCTGGCATATTTCGAAGCCAAATCAGAAGAGCTGTATAATCAATTTTACTTTTTTTTTTTTGATGCTCCACTTAAAACTTTATTGAGTGTAAAGTCTAGTGAATAGTGACAGTACATTTTTTACACAACTCCAGTATTTGAAAATGGGCAACCCTTAAGATCATCAAGCAATATATTAAGTTTAAGGTCGCGCGCATACTTGCAGCTGCAGACCCATATGGAGAGAGGAGACAATAACTATAAATGGGCCTAGAGAGGTTCCATCATAAAACTAATTGGCAATAGGAGGAGTAACCCTCTAGGCCTATATACAGAATAAACCTATACTCTTTCTTCAAAGTGGGATATATTCTCAATACTCCCCTACACGCACGCACGGGGTTCCATCCTAAAACCAATTGGCAATAGGAGGAGTAACCCTCTAGGCCTATATACAAAGTAAACCTCTACTCTCTCTTCAATGTGGGACATATTCCTAATACTGCTGTGCTGCATATTGCTTCTAATCCTGTGTTCCATGATCGTACGAAACATGTCGATATTGATTGTTATTTTGTTCGTGAAAAGCTTAAAGTTGGCATCATCTCTCTTCATCATGTTCGTACGTCTGACCAGGTTGCTGATCTTCTTACAAAGTCTTTAGGCCAGCAGCAGTTTAGTTATTTAGTAGGTAAGTTGGGCATGATGAATCCGCATGCTCCAACTTGAGGAGGAGTATTAAGTTGTATATTTGTACTTATTGTATTTAGTATTCAGGCCCAACAAATTGCGGCCTTAAGGTGTATATATGCCCTTGTGATTAATAAGAATACCAAGCCTTGAAAACATAACAACTTAACATAATATAATATCAATACGCGATCCCCTTATTAAAATGATTTGAGAGATGACATTAGTGCTACGATTCGGAAATAAAGAGAGTGCAAGAGCTTTATGTGAGGAGCCAAGGGGTAGGTGATAACTGATAAGTAGTGATCACCACTGATATGATTGGATAAAGAGGTAAAAAGTGTAACACATAATGTTCAAGAAAATTTTAGTCATCATCGAAGCTAAATGGCAGGAGCTAGTGACACATTAATACTTTATTTGTTTATTATTAACAGAAGCAAAGGCAAAACTATGACTAATTGACTATGGATCCATCCACCCACTAGCTAGATCAAAGTGTTAGGTGTAATGAGAAAAAGTTTGTTTCTTCTCACTATGCAAATGATTTGCCGCCGTCCAATTTCACACGCGGCAAAATCATGGTCATATTCTATTTCCTCACTCTTGCAAAAATGTTCTGATCAAGAGCCTTCTCATGTTCTCCACATGAAAATGTTGAAACTAAGTGGGATGTGACTTGTGAAATTTCCCCCGTGTTTACTTCTTCCCCCCCATTTTTGACATTTTCACAATAGTACTGATTACTGAATAACATATCTCAGGCCCTCTTCGTTTCCCACTTCCAATTCCAAATTGCATTAGAGCTAGGCAATCTTCCACGTACGAATATACGTCCACTACGATCGTCAAATTTCGCAGCAACAATGACAAAATGTGCTAGAACATTGAAAACGACATACTCCCTCCGTCCCAATTTAGTGTCACTTTTTACTAAAAAATTTATCCACAAATTATGTCACATTTGACTAGCTACCTTTTAATTTTGATAAAAAATCCCCTTTATACCCCTAGTAATTAAGGTTGAAAATTGAAATAATAACACATTAAATAGGGATAATGTTGGAAAGTTCATGCTTTAATTTGACTAATATCTCTATTTTTTTAGTATTTTCTTAATATGTGTGTTTTGGTTAAAAATGACACTAAATTAGAAAAAAGTTCGCATACTTTAATTTGCTTACCTATTACTTCAGTATTTTCATGGTAAAACCAGCTACCTAATTGTGAAACATACTACATAGTACATATATCAAGCCAAGTAGGTCTTACGTATGACGATAACTATTGGGCTAAGTGGCTAACTATTTAAGCCAGTTTACATAACTTATGTTAGTGTATAATTGGACTTAATTTTATGTACATTAGGTGTTAATACAGCTCTAAGTGTGTATAAAAACATCACTCCTTTAAGAAGAACAGTCTGATGTATTAACCTCAAAGGATAATGTCTAATTGTCTATACATACACTAGGGCTAGCTATATTAACATCTACTGTATGTTCAATTACGGAGTAGGTCTTAACTATACACTAGTACACGGACCCTAGCTAGTAGTTATTGACCCGCGTATTATGTACACCAGGGATCAAGAATTCAAGTTGGTGATAATGCCCAATTGTAAATGAGACATATACTCCGTAGTCCGTACATTTTAAGTCACTAAGCGAACCGAAATTTTCCATACAAAGCCATCATACATACGATCCTCATCCAGTCTCAGAACATTTATTATAATGACTAATTATTTCAAAGCCGACGAAAGTGGGCATTTACAGAATTTTATAATATCAATGAATGTGCTAACCTTATTTTTTTTCCAGGCATATAACTCAAAATATATGCATGCATTGTGTATCACTCATTTTATTGTCATCATATTTGTCACCACAGATTTTCCTATCCGTCGTGACGTATGATATGGTTTGTCATCACATTTATTAGAAACTGTCGTCACGGATATGATAGTTCGGTG
>ONZK01003714.1:1649-16772 GCA_900322385.1 Pharnaceum exiguum
CCAAGGGTACCCATCGGGGTGCTACAGACTCCATCAAAATTATTAAACTTGTATTTAAAATGAAAAAATTAGATTAGCATCACTTTCAATATATATGAGAGAGCGGAGGAAATATCATACTTAGGCCATGCCTGTATTGGTTGGAAAGAGTTGGGGGGAAATAAGTTAGGATGAGTGATTACTTGGGGGAAATTTTAAGGTAGAAGAAGTTAATGGATGAGACTTTCAGGTGGTATGGTTGGCTGAAAAAAGAGAGCTGAGATGAGGATGGTTTGGAGGAGAGATAGTCGTGGAAGGTGTTGAGGGGAGGCTCTTGTGGAACTGGGAAGGGGGAAGAATTTTTTCAGGTTGAAATTTGGGGGTTAATCTTTACTGCCTTAGAAGGGGTATTATTTAAGGGGATGTTTATTACTACAATACCAAACTACTAAAAATACCAGGAATAAGTAAGGGGGTAATCATTACTCCCCTATTCCCTCCAATACAGGCAGGCTCTTACAGTCCAAAAATATAAGGGGTAGAAGAAATTAATGGCTTGCTCCAGATCGTTCTCCTTAGCTCTGCAAAAACAAAAGAAAAAAATATATGATACAAATATAAGCAGATCAATGGCAAGTAGATGGGATCAAATGAGAGAGAGGGGTGTACAGAGAGAAATGGAGAAAAAGAAGTACGAAGTATTAGAAGGAGGAAGAGAGTGGGGTGGAGCCGAAGTGTGTTTTTTTTCTTTTTTTTTAAAAAAATAGAGAGAAGGGGTGCATTGAGACTCTGAGAGTATAGAATGACAAGCTTGCTTGGGACTCTTCATATCTGTTAATGAGAGAAATGATTTGGTATGGGACTTTACCCCTTTTTTTTGGTCAGTGATTTCCGGCACTGCTGAGGCGAAATGAGTTGCCTAATGGAAACAAATAACTTAATTTGCGGAAGTCAAACAATCGTAGCTAACTTTCCTCATTTACCGCTTTTTTAAATTTTATGATTGAAACACTTTTTTTTGTCTGACGTGGAAAGAATAAAGACAGATGAAAAAATAACTACCAACTAACTTATTAAAAATCAGAGATTTGAGGGAAGGTGGGGGGGGGGGGTTCGACATTTTTCTCTCTCCGTTTTCTCCTTTTATATAATGTAGAGATTAGTCAAAAATTCACCTGGTGTACAAAAGATTTGCTATAGTCCTGTGGCTTTCGGGTTGGATCTTTTTCAGGTATGGTGATCTTTGGGTTGTATACTTCACTTGTTTGAGTGGTTTTGGGTTGGGTTACTCGAGGTTTAGCCGGTTCATCACGTCGAAAAAAGTTTATTTAAAATTCTTATAATAAAATAATAATTTTAGATAAAAAATATTTAATTGTGTAAAAAAATAGTAATTATTGAACTTTTCTTTACCTATTTATTTGCCTACATGATAGTTAATTATTTTAAGCTAATTTGAAATTTTATGATTGTGATGCTCTATGTTTGTGAGCGCATATATATACTTGTAAAACTTTCTATTAATATACTTTTCATAATAGATAATAAGTATTCTAGATGAAGAGTCTATTTTGTTTCAAATGGAGAAAATCTATAATTGCTTTAGAAGATGAAGAGGTTCGCATAATAATAGTAAAGTTTAGAAACATAAAATTAAGTCAAATTAATTTATATAACTAATAATGAGAGCCCGTGTTGCATAGGTTTGGATGGGTATTTAATTTTTATATCTGTGTAGGGAAATTATTGTGTATTTGTTGTTAGTTGAATCTGATAATTTTACAATAATTGTTATGTTAACTACATTCTATTTAAACTTGATTAAGATAATTGTGAGTAGATTTTCAAAAAAAAACAAAATTCTGTTGTTTATTTTATTTGATCATAATTAAATTGCAGCAATTTAGTTTGTGTCAAATATAAACATAAGAAATTATATAGATAGAAAAATTTGTGTGAACTCGTTTCTTATATGAGACTAGGTGACATGGGTCATTATTGTGTAGGCGGGGTTTCATTATTGTGTCGAGGGTTCATTATTGTGTAGTAGAAGGGTCATTACAAAACAGTCTCATATATGAAACTGGTTCATACAATTTTTTGTGTTATATAAATGCCATGTTGCCAAGATTTAATTTTATATAAAAATAGATATCTATAGATATAGATGAGAAATCTTTATGGTCATAAAATTAATATTAGTCTTAATAAGATAATATAACAACTGTTGGCATGGATAAAGAGTAAAAAAAAGAATAATGAATATTTTTTGAACTTGGTGGTTGTGTTAGAGTTTGATTTCTTACTATTTTCTATCCTTCCATCCTTGTTCTTATTTTAACATCATGCTCCTACTTTTCTCAAAGAAAATTTATGGAAAGAGCTTACTTTGTTACAGATTCAAACTCGTTTTTTCTAGTTCAACCATTCACTTCGATCTGTTCATCACAGTCAAACTCAACAACAAAACTTGTACATGCTTACATCATTGTTTTTACTAATAAACTATCAAAATTTCTGTGGGATTTATGACACGCATGTTAATTTGTATTTTCTCTTGGATTACACATGTGCGCATCCGCAACTTGTGTGATATAGATCTATAAACCTCATTGTAGTTTATGAAAGTATAGGGTGCAAACCACATTCATTGACAATTGATATAGCTTTATACCTTCAAAACCTATATAATGGAGAGAGAAATGAACACAAGAACATATTGTGTTTAGCTTTAATAATTTTATCCAACTATAAAGAAGATCATACATCATGATGTTTGTTGCTAGTTATTTATTGAGACTCTTTATACGTTATATGAGATTGATTAGATTCACTCAATTAATATTAAACAAAAGATCTACAACTAAAAAGAAAAAGAAAATATATGATTATGTTAATTAGTTAAATGTGAGTACTAAAGCAAGTATGTAAGTTATGAAACTCACCTTTATGTATACTATTATCAATGGGTCCCAAATATAGGTATTAGTATAGACGAAAATTTAAGATCAATAATAGCTCTCATACTAGTGAAAGTACAAGGAGTAATCATGTGTGAACCGTATATTTTTATGATTAGAGACTTAGGATCTATGGAATGAGGCAAGCTTATAAAATAAATATATTGAGATAGAGGATTTTTAGCCCACTTGTATACTTCATTTTGAGATTTATGATTGGTGATGTTCCAACCAAAATACTGCACATGCGACCTTATTTATTTATTTTCATATGATATGTGTAGTTTCATGATGTGTGATGCGGTGATGCCTAATTCAACAGCAAAATGAAAAATCCAACAAAACTACAAAATTGTACAAAATAAACCGTATGATTAGTAATGAGCGCCACCAATAGCGTACTTCCCCTTCCATATTTCCCTGTTATTTTTTTGATGTTAGTAGTTGAACCAATCATTGCCCTTGATGATGTGTATTATAAGAGAAAGTTACATAACTTTATGGGAAATCCAGGAAGCACAAGAACATCAACAACATCGACAAAAACACCTCTTTTACTCCAATCAAAACGCCTGTGTTTTTCATGCTTCTATCTCTTCACATCTCTCTTCTTCACCATATTATTCACATTATCCCCTTCCCACAAATGTCTCTTGTTTCGTTACTCACTCTTCGATCCCATCCAATCTCCCTTGTTCTTTTACCCTTCTTCTTATGGCGAACACAAACACCCTCTTCCCACTTACCGCTCTTCTTGCTCTTCTCCTGTTTTCTTCTCAGGTTTCATCATATAATCTTTTTTTAATCATTATTTGGGTTTTCCGACGTTCTTTGTTCACTTTATTAATTTCTAATGTGACATAATAAGATGATCATACAACTCTCCTTAATTTTTGGGGTTTTGTACCTTTTGGTTGATGACCCGAATGTTTTTTTCTCTGATGCAGATTATTTGACAGTGGTGCAAGAAATGCAACAATTGTTAAGTAATGCGACCACAGATATTCCTATGAAATATATGCAAGGGACGAAAGGTAGTTTTGGTGGGAATATTAGTTTGGAAAAACGGATTTCCTATTTTGATCATCAAATGGAACAAAAGAAGGAGTTGCCTTGTGGTTTCTTCAAGAAATTTCCAATTAATGGCTATGGTTTGCTCTTATCCCATTATGATATTAATTGGTCACATATCTTTTATCTATTTTCCTTTGTTTTCTTATTTTGTGTGTGTGTATATGTGTTTATTTTCATTTACCCCTTTACCTCTATAAATTTCATGATCGTATTCATATGTTAGCATATGCATATATACAAGTACACCACTCAAGTCAAGATTTCAATGATAAACGGGTTAAAGCTAAAAAAACATGCATTAACTTTTCTTATATCTTTATTGAGAAAACATCACCCTATGTTTATGTTTTTATCACACGACTTCTGTGACTTTTTAAAATATAATATTGATTCACTAGTTGTCATTTCTTTGATAGAAATTAGGCTTTAAGCTTAGAACTAATTCTAGAATGAGAGAAATAAAATTTTTGTATTGTACTTCACTCACATATATATTGTCGAGTTAGGTGATTAATTCTAGAAAAATTTTAGTATATAAATGTGGGAGCATTGTACAATGGTTTCCAATATAAGTTATGCAAGTTTAAGTATTATTTGTACTATAGGTCTTGAAACGTCATTTCATTATAAAATGTTTTCACAAGTAAATATATACATTGTATAACTGTAAATTGATTGTCGCTTCTTTTCCATTTTATTTCTTTTGAAGATAAAGATGAAATAGAAAGGTGTAAAGGAGTGGTAGTTGTGTCAGCGATTTTTGGTGACCATGACAAAATCCGGCAACCAAAAGGCTTGGGTTCAAAGACGCTCGAAAATGTGTGCTTCTTTATGTTTGTAGATGAGTTTACATTACAAGGACTTTATAAGCACAACATAATTTCAAAAGGAAAAATTCAAACACATAAGATTGGAGTATGGAGGCTATTGAATGTTTCAACCGAAAGACTGTACCAAAACCCAGCCATGAATGGGGTTATACCAAAATACTTGGTTCATAGGCTGTTTCCCAATGCAAAGTATAGTATATGGTTGGACGCAAAATTGCAACTGACGGTTGATCCTTTACTTTTGCTGCATTCCCTCCTCGTGAAGAAAAATGTGGACATGGCCATTTCTAAGCATCCATTTTTCATACATACTATGGAAGAAGCAGTGGCTACGACGAGGTGGAAAAAATGGGTAGATGTTGAGGGAATACGGATGCAAATGGAGACATATTGTGAGAATGGACTACGCCCTTGGTCTCCAAGAAAGTTACCCCATCCATCAGGTAAGTTTAAATTCTTTTGAAAATTATTAATTTTTGGTATGATCCTTTTAGTTTCTCCCATATGTAGCAAGTATAGTTTTTTTTTTTGGAAAAATTACGTATATTGTGCATCACCACTACTAACGAACTTTATCAGATCAACATTCGTGTTACTACTAAATTAGTTATGTTTGTTAAAATTTGTTACCTGGTTTCCATCATATAAAATGAGTGAAATTTATTCTTCTTTTCTCTTTGGTACAGATGTACCAGACACACCTTTGATTTTGAGGAAGCATGGTGTAGCAAGTGATCTCTTCTCATGCCTTATGTTTAATGAGCTAGATACTTTCAATCACAGACACCAACTTGCTTATGCATTTGTGAGGGACAAAATGAACCCCACAATCAAGACGCATATGTTTGAAAACGAAGTTTTTGAACAAATTGTCCTAGAATTTAGACATAACCTCAAAAATAATGGTGGTTCAGCAGTCAAGCTACCCGCAACTAGAGCAACTATAAAGAAAGGTGTGTCACAAAGTAAGAGTAACAACATAGGTAAATGTGAAAGGTACTTACAAGATATGTGGGGGGAAACCCATCGTTGATTCTTATGGATATAAATTGCCCAATTTCATCTTATTCTACATTTTTGGACCTTTTTCAAATGGTTAAATGAAATAACAAATTTTAATATAGATTGAAAGCACTGCTTGATGAAGTTGAAGGGCATACCATTATATATAAAATTTTAATTATCATTCGATAAATACCCTCAAATATTACAAATAAACTTTGTACGGAATGGATCAAACACTTCCTCCCTTATTGATTTTGGTCAAAACAATGATACAAGTACTGTGATGGGAAGGCGTTAGGCAATCATGTCACCAAATAGTTAAAATCCACAAGTGTCCGTTGTTGTAGCTAGGGGCGCAAATACTGTCAAATCCAAAAGGAATGATTGTCCAGCCCATAGGTATCTACAACTAATTGTCTAGACAATCGAATTGAATAATGTTAATGGATGTAACTAAACTAGACTAAAATAATAATAATAAATTCTAATTCTTGAACATGAGGAAACAAATATGGCTAGCGCAATCTAGAACAAGGATACACGAAAATGACTATTAACATTAACTTGATGAAACTTCCTCTATTGACATTGATATGCTCTTGAAGACGAATATACTAAGTTAATTATTATCTTCTCTCGAAGTATAATAACGTGAATGAATTAAACAACTTCTACTCTCGTGGTAATTGAATTAACGAAGCCCATTAGGTACAAATAGTCATAATATCCCTTGACAATTAGAACTACAATTGTTACCCAATTATCATGTTTAATTTGTAAGTTCCAATTTTGAATTTCACTTCTTGTTACCTCACTCAAATATCTATGAATATATAATTATAGGATCATTTATAATGGCATGAATTAAGCACAAAAAAAATTATATCAAGACCATGAGCAATTACAATATCTTTCAATTAACCAATATTAATGGCAAATCATTGGGTTTAACCCATCCTAAATCAAGGATCACACATAATTATAAAATGTGGCCAAATACTCATTGTATAAATCATTGTAAAGATTAAAGAAACAAATAAATTAAATAAGGTAAGAAGACAGAGATGAAGAAAGAAGAAAAACTCTTGCAATTGATAAATAATGATGGAGTCTTGTAATTTCTTTTTGTTCTTCAATCAATAATGTAAAGCCTAATTTTAGAGACAGAATGGAAAAATGTCTAGCGTATTCTGAAAAATTTGTTCTCCTTCTCTAAAATTATTTATCGCCAAACTAAAAAAATTTCAGGAAAAAACAAAAGAAGCGCTCTATGCAGACTACAATATATAATTGATTTTGGTAGAGACAAGACCAAACATCTATTCACGAGGGTACACTGCGTCTTTTGCAGTTTCAGATTCATTATGTCTCTTGTCATTCCTCAATGAAACGACGGCGCAACCAATTGCAAAAGACGCATGCAGGTCTCATCTTCTGTGGATGTACAAACCTTGCATAAAGTTACAAGACTGTTAAATCTCGCCCAAGTTTTCTAAACACCGGTGCAAATTTAAAGTATTTTCCCAACTTTACCCATATTGTTTTACAAATACATTTCCACGCACGTTGGGACTTAGAGATCTTGCTCGCCGGGACCTACGCGTTGTATGTTCTGGCGCTTGCCGGGACTTACACGTCGTGGGTCTCAATGAGCGATGGGACCCGACGCCTATTTTCAGTCCTCGGTGAGACCTACGACGTATAGTCAATGATAAGGTTCATATTTATTCAATATATAGATTAATCTGCAAAATGATTAAAATAAATAAATTTATAAAGTCATTACCTGATGTGTTGATGTACTCGTCGATAATTAATTATTGAAGTTAGATCATTTATATGTAAACTATAATTTGGTTGAAGATAAAGAGAGATAGAGATAAGAGTATGAGAGGTCTTTTTTTCATTGTATTTTAGTAGCAAAACTCATAAAGGGTAAAATGGACCATCTACTATCAAAATGGGGCGATAACTATAAATTTTAAATCTGCGAATAACAACTCTGTAAATTTAATAATTTAAAGATGCAAACATACAATCTCATCCATGAAAACTATTTTTTTTACTTTAAAAACCAAAAAATCTTTTTTCCATATATGTAGTGACAAATTTCAAAATATATCATCACAGATATATAGGAAACGTTTATATATTTAACAACAGTTGTTGCGGGAGTTGGGCCGATTTTTTTAATACCATTTTTATTTTTAAATTAATTATTTTTTTAGGCGAATTGCTGGGAATAATCCCTACTTTGACATATTATCCCAAAATAATCACAACTTCAAAAATTGCTTGGAATAATCCCTACTTGGATCCTCATAGCCCGAAACAATCTTATTAAGTTTTTACAACAAGTATAAATTAAACCTTACTTAAGCCATCAATTTTAATTTGACTATGAAATATATTAATTCTAATGAATATATGTATAGGCAAAGTTTTTATTTTACATTTTGACATATTTTAAAATTTCATGGGATAATTTCGGGCTACAAGGATTGAAGTAGTGATTATTCTCAGCAATTTTTGAAGTTGGTATTATTTTAGAAGAATCGGCCGAAGTAAGGATTATTCCAAACAATTTTGTCTTTTTTTAAAACTTTTTTATAACTAGAAATATCAAGGTTAAATACATTTTTCTTGAAAAAAATTGTGTTAACCATGAATGCAATTAATGATCAATCGAGTATAGTAATTAATGCAACAAAATTTTGAGCTTTTGAGCTTTTCATTCATGTCACTCTTGACTCCTGAGTTTAGAGTTTTAGACTTTGCACGATCAACAGTTCGACACAGAGTATCCAAAAAAAAAAAAAAAGCCCAGTTGAACTCAGGCAGCGCCATTACACTAATAAATCCCACCCAAATTTCTCCACTTTTCCCAGTTCCCGTATCATCAGAACAAAATGAACACTAGTAGTTACCAACCCACTTTCCCACCACCACTTCTACCACCACTACAACAACTACCACAACAACAACAACAACAACTATTACCGCCGCCACCAATTTTACCATATACTCCCAACCTTCATTATAATAACGAAAACATAACACCACCCACAAACTTTAATGATATTAATAACAATTCAACATCCTCAGCAACCCTTTTGATACGACACCTCCCTGAAGCTATCCCTACTGACACCCTCTCGCGCCTTCTTTCCCCCTACGGTGCCGTTTTGGTCCGTCCTTGTAATGCCCCAAGGTTGCTCCTTTTTTCCACTTATTCTTTTGATTTTGCCCTTTTCTTTTCTGGGTGTTTTGTGTTTCTTCCTTCTCTGCTTGTTTTAATAATAATGTAGTTTGCTTATTGCTTTTTTTTTTTGATGTTTTGTTCCAAGTTAGCCTCTTTTCATTTCCTTTTCTCATGTTTTTTTGGTGGGTTTTACTGTTATGCTTTTCTGATTCCTTGGATGTTTGCATAATCTGAATTTTACTTTACTTGTACCCCCTCGGTCCCAAAATGAATGTCCGTCGTAGTTAACCATATCACATACTGTCTATTATCCCACTTCACCGATAGTTAATATAGTTGAGATAACTTTGTGTGAACCCGTTTCATATATGACACTGGGTGAGAGGGGTCATTAATGACTACTCGAAAGATCATTAATGATTACCCAAGGAGTCAATAATACCCAGTTTCATATATGAAACAAAGTGGAGTTATTTAGGCCCTAAGGGATTTACCGCTAGTATTCCGACACGAGATATCCATCCTAGCAGAGCCCACTCTGGCTTAGCCGCACCACCCGGTCACACAATTTTTGTGTGAATATAGTATGCATTACTTTTTAAATTGACTGCATAATAAATACTAGGGGTATAATAGAAAATTACTGTAAAAGGGTAGTTAGAATGGACACGATTTTAAGACAAAAAAAGTCACTTTTTAGGACGGAGGGAGTATGTTGCTGTTCGAGGTAATCGAAGTTAATGGGTTTCTTATTTGCTAATTGAGTTAGTCATGAATATGTATATAGATTTTTTAAACAAATATGTGTAATGGGGCCATGGTAGGGTGGAAAGTTTGTGTCCTTTCAATTTTTTTAGGATTCTCATTGGGTACTACTTGTGATTGTTTCTATAAAGGTGTTTGCTATGGGTCGTGTTTGCGTTATTGGTAAGAAAATGTGCGGGGATATTGGTGTGTTCAGGTGTTTGTAGCCATGTCAAGCAGTCCTAGGTAGCTTAGTTTCAATTGGTGTTACTGGTTTTCCTTCGTAAAATAATGAGTTTTTGTTGCTTTACAATGGAATGAGTGTATTAAGTGTCTAAAACAGCTAGAGGGACCTGACGGAACAATGTTACCGTCTTGTGACAGGTTAAGGAATTGTGCATTTGTGGACTTCAAGGATGATATTACTGCTTCACAGGCACAACGCCAGTTAAACGGGTATCCATTTCGGCTTAGCTTGATAATTTTTATAGATATTCCGGAGATACATATCTTGAACAACTTGCAAATTATTGTTTTTATATTTATTTACACATATACACAGTGCAATACTTTTTTTTAATGAACAACATTATGAAGACCTTCTGTGTGGTTGAACAGTTTGCGGTTTCTTGGAAAGGTATTGTCTGTAGAGAGAGCAAGTAAGCCCTCCGAGGACGATAAGCCTGTTGAGAGTGAAATTGATAAGAGTTCAAAACCAGTGACTAAAGAAACAAGTCAAGGCAAAGATGCCCGAGAAGGACCCCAGTCAGGATTCTTGCCTTCTGCTGTACCGATTGCTGAAAAACTTGGAGTTGACTATCCATTTCCACCTCATCTGGAGTAAGGCTTTTGCTCTATTCTGTATCTAATGAATGCACAAGCTATTTAGTAAAGTTTCATGTTATTTTACTTTGAATATATGATGAATTTGAAATCTTTTGTCTCAACTGGGAAGTGAGCAGCCGTGACTTTTTTCTTCTGAATTTCTGAAGTTTTTTTATTTGTTCTTAAGATTTCTTTTTTTTTGTAACCTATGCTAATTCCGGGAGTGGTTGATCTCAAGATAGCGGCATACGAGCTTGTAGGCAGTCACCATGGACTCCCCAACGGGTTGGGGAGAGCTCCGAAAGTCTCTAGTGCTTGTGATTTTTTTATTTAAAATGGGAATCAGTGTCTTTGGAAGAACATAGTACAATTTAAGAGTAATGGCTTGTGAGTATTTGGACAGCTTACCTATAAAAAACCCTGTTCAGTGCTACTTGATTCTTGGTGTGTGCTTCAGTCGGTCAGTCCTGTAATTTGGCTGTCTGTTAAGAGTCCGACTCGGAAGATTCAAGTTACATTTTACTAACGTAAGTTTCAAGTTACATTTTGTTAGAGTGGGTTTTCGGCTGATGAAATTTGGCGAAGGACTGACGTGCGCAACATCATAATTTTTTCAGACTTTTCTCACTATTAGATAACTGGCTTTTTATTTTTTGTCAACATATTGGTGGAGAGTCTGATGACTATATGCTTGGTGTAGTTTGTGGAAATGGAGGCATATATCTGAATACGTGTACTCACGTCTAGATGCGTTTTCCCTCTCATATAGGTATGCTTATCCGCCTCCAGATGGCAATATCTTAACCAATATTGTTAATGCTCTTATAGCGGTTCCTCGTTTTTATACGCAGGTAACCATCCAGATCCTTTCTATTTTAACCATTGAATTAATACAGGCTGCAAATTAGTAGATCACTATTTCCACTTTCATCTCTGTTGGTGTAGGTGTTGCACTTAATGAACAAAATGAACATTCCAGCTCCATTTCGTATGGCATTGCCAACTCCCCCTCTACCATCTGTACCTCCCCCTCCTCCTCCACCATTGCCTATGGTTACTGAGAGACCTCTCCCGGGAGATCTGTCTAGTGATGAATCTGAAATGGACTCTTCGGATGAGGTATGCGACTGTGCTGTCTGTGACTTTTGCATGATTTGGTTTCTGTGGTTTTTTCTTCTCACCCTATTTTTGCTTCCTAATCGTATGTATAGTTTGACGCCTGGCTTCTTGGAGTACTTGTCATAACTTTTCAATTGACTCTCCACATTTGTTGGGGTTTGTTTATGAATAAGTTTAGTGTGGACTGTGGAACTATGAGCATCATTTGTAAGTCCACAATGGAGGTGTCCTAATCAAAAGATTACTCTCTATCCCCGACAAAACCTTCTCTGATCCTTTGGTTCGAAGTTTTGACCACATTGATGGCTTTGGCTAAGTTTAGCAGCAACTTTTTTTTTTTTTTTGATGTGGTCTAGAATCTCGATGATTGAGAATGGTGGTTACAGTTTTGTGGACCGTACTCAATTGTGGAGGTTCTGACTCAATGCAAGTATCTGGTTAGAAACTTGAAAGAGAAGAAATGTTGAATTGAGCTGTTGTTTTAAGTTTTGGTTGTATCCTCATACCCCTGCCGGCCATGTTGTGGGAATTTTGAGGCATATTTATTGTTTTCTGACAATATTTCCATTCTCTGAGCTCCTCGTCCTCGCTAATTTGGGTTCAAGTTGAAGATTTATTGGTGAATTTCTGATTATACCTCATGTTAATGTTTTTTTGGATAACATGGGTATATGTGACCCTGAAGAGACTTGAACTTGGGATCTCTGGAATATACCTTGTTATTGTTAGACTATCCCTAGTTTCTAATTCAACCTGTGGTTCATAAAATTCAAGTGTTGTTCTTTCCAGTTCTTTTTGAAATTCTTGATTTTGAAGTTCATTTTGGTGGGACAAGTTGGTCGAGCTTGAGGGAGTGGAACTTTTACATGGTGGGGATGTATAAAACTATAATGTGCTTATTCTACACGAGTATTTTCATGTCCATAATGATCTGTTTTGTTTACTTCACAGGATGTTGATAAAACAAAAAGGAAGCGGATTAAGCGAGAAGTTATTGTAGGTCCGGGCATAGATAAAGCAGTGGCTCATGAAGCTGTTGGTCTGAAATCTGCCACTTTAGTTTCAAAGGAGATTCCCGTAATAAAGAAGAAAAATACTGTATTACAGGTACGTATATATTTTGGGTTTCAAATATAAGGCGACTTCATTTCTTTTACTGTGTTCCATACTAATTATCTTTTTTTTTTGGTAGATCAACATAGCCCCCAAAAAGGCTCATCTTGAAGCCAAAAATGATAACACTCTTAAACCTAAAGATGACAGCTCTGCAAAAGAACCTGAGAAGGAGGAATTGCCTGCAGAAAATCGAGCATATGCAGCTGTTGAAGAGATAGAGAGCCAGAAATTGCCTCCAGAGGAGCTACTATCACTTCCTATGTTTAAGGTACTCTCTTTTCCTATTGAGTGCTCTGTTCTTTTTTTTTGGCTTTCATTTCAAGGAGAGGCAACATATGAGGGTTCGAAAATTGTGTTGAGTATGAATGCCTCAATGAATGATTGACGTAGGCACGTACTGTGTTCTGATTTCTGAAGGATTCTAACATCCATCCTCTGAAATTTTGTTAACTAATTCTGTATATGCTAGGTAGTGTACAATTTATCCTGTCACGGCTTGCAAACATTAATTTTCTTCGTTTGACTATCTAATACTACACGGGCTTTTTGAGAACTGTGTTAGGAAAGTGAGTTTAATACCTTCGAACTGCTTCATCTTACTCCGCTTGAAGAAATTTTCTCACCCGCTACAATTTTTATATCACCTTGCTAGACTCCTTTATAAATATGGATGGCTCTTGGACCAGACTTCTTTTAAAAGCAACTTTTCGGGCACTCATGAACTGTTCTGTAAATATATTTTGATATTTTCTGTGTTTCTTAAGTAGGTGGATCCCAGAACAATTATTGTATGATTTTCTCATGAATATTTTCTGTCTGGGTGGATGCTTTAGTAGTATTAACATCACGATTGAATTTGTAGGATAAAAATAAAAAATCAGTACACATGAAGACCTTTGTCAGAAATTTGCATCCAGTGTGCAAGCACATGAATTCAGATACCTCATACTGCCACTTGCTAATAGTAGTCTCCCATCACTATATGATTTTGAATGTCTACCCATGCATGAATTCAGATACCTCATGCCACCTCTTATTTATAGTAATCTCCCATCACTATCTGAACTTGAAGGCTTGTTGCAGGGTTATTGCTAGAACTTGAAATTGTACTTCCGCTTAGGCCTCTCCACTTTAAGAAACATGAGCTTTTTTGCTGGTTGCGATATCTGTTTTTTTTCCCCTTCATCACATCTGCTGCATGGTATGAGTGTCTTTTGATGGATTGGAGTATTAATATTTGAATTTTCGTTCTTTTTGACATGTGCGCTCTTCTTTGCCCAGAATTACTCAGCTGGAAATCCTGCCTGTGTGTTGTATATAAAGAACTTGGCAAAGGATGTTGTCACAGATGACTTTTATTATGTTTTCGGTAGGCACACTACAGCTATTAGTGTATATCTTCATTTCCATATTTCACATTGTTTCATCCTGCATTTAAAGCACTGTTATGTGGATTGACATGTTTTATATTTACTTGTAGTTGCTTCATCCTTCTTAATTAGCTTTCTAGTAGCTTAATCGTGTCCCACACAATGCAGGATCGTTTTTCGGGAGTATTGAAGCAGCTAAGTCTGGTCTTAGTGTGAAACTAATGCAGGTTAGCCCTTTTTTTTTTTGAACTCTTGCTCCTCTGTCATCTTCTCCATCCCTCCAATATCACTCATTGATGGTTATTTCAGAACGAGTCTGTTTCCTATGTTCATAGTTGAAATTTTTTTCTTAGTGCATTGAAGATGGAGTGTGTTGCTTGCGGAATTTATTTGTCCTCCATCATGTTGAATTTGGGTGATACTTTATGCAGATTGTTTATGTGCTTTTGGGAACTGTGGCTCATTGTATTTTTTAATGTGCTTCTGTTAGAAGTTTGGGTGAAACATATGGGTTGGGCTGAATAAAGGTCCATCTAGCTGTACATGATCTCACATTCGATTCCCAAACTCCTCTGATCATTCCAAAGAGACCTGAAACCTGAACTGTAGGTCAATCTAGGCTGTAGTTCTGCAACTACAACAATGCAACAACGACAACAACATCCTTGTGGTCAAAATTCTGTTGGAGCTTTTGTGAACAACCTTTGTCTATTTTGTAGAGGAATTGGTCTAACTTGTAACCGTTCTTTTAGGAGGTGTCCTCCTCTTCTGGCAACAAGAATAACAAACACACACACACACACACACACACACACACACACACACACACACACACACACACACCCCCCCCACACACACACACACACAAGCACACACAAACAGACCGACTCCCTAATGCA
>ONZK01003714.1:19211-35565 GCA_900322385.1 Pharnaceum exiguum
GATGAAATTACATGATTATGTTATCTAATCTCTGATAATTGTTCAAGGTGAAATTGTTGGTCCTATACCTTTGTGGTCACGCTTATAGGCTTACTCAGTGGGTTTTTTTTCCATTTTCGGTCCTACTATGTTATCTTTCCGCGAATCGAGCCTGACGATTTCTCCTTGTCATGCCATCTGCAGGACCTAGTAAACGGTTATGTATTTAAAGGCAAACCAATGATCATCCAGTTTGGCAGAAATCCTGCAGCTGCAAAAACAAGTTGAGGATGACCTGAACTACACCCATCCACATGCTTATACGGTCATATCACATTCAAAAGTTAAGAAGGTTGGAGCTCTTCAGCTCACTTCATCAGCAGGTTGCTGGAGATTAGAAGTGTACACACTTGTTGGCAACCTTGCGACTCCACTTCACTTCCTGGCCATATATCAAATTAATTTGCCACTGCCTTGTGAAGGGAAGGCCGACCTTGATTGAAGAATGGTAACTCTGACAATCTGAGTTCATATAATGGACAGAGCTGTTGGCCTGTTGCAAATTCTGACTGGTCACGGAACAGTTGTACAGAGCACTTCACTGGCGGGATTATAGCAATAGTGTGCAAACTGCAGAAGGACCGTATACATGTAGTGTCACACTGTCATCCCTTAAAACAGATGAAGGCGTGTATTTCTTTTTGATAGGTCCATTTAACAAATGAATGGCGATTCAGAAGTATGATCTTGTGTTATCAATCGTATCTATGTCAAATGGAATAGAAAAGATACTGATTTATACGTAGATGATTTTCAAATGCTAACTTTGAAAATGCTAGTAGTTTGATGTATTATTAGTAAACTGTTACATGCTGAGCTGACTAATAACTGGCTAAACTGCTATCTCCCACACGGCCAAGATATATTAGCATTTCATTCATAGGACTCCGGTACACAACTACACAGAAGACACTGCTACACCGTCCATTGACTTGTCAAGTACAGTATGTTGGTGTGCAAATTACAAAACACGTTCCAAAATATCATCAAAAAATCCCCTCCCCCCTTTGAGAAAATAAATATCCCATTGACCCATACTCGAGCTCACAAAACGCCACTTCTCTCTGTTCCTCAGCTTCCTCTTACTTGTCACATTTCAATTTGTCTTCCCTATATAAAAATCTAATCCATCCTTTGTCCCCTAACAAACAAGTTTACCATTACAACCCCATCGACGATCTTTCTAGAAAGTAAATTCATAACACAAAAAAATACTCCAGATATCTAGATAGATAGAGAGCAAAAACTGCCTGCAGAAAAATGGCCACTGCAACAACAACAATAACACTCCCAAAGCTCACACTCTCACTCTCCCCTCACATTTCCCTCTTTAAAACCCGATCAATCTTCTCCCATTACACTAACATTAATAATAATAACAAAAATTTATCATTTCCCGTAGCTTCATCATCATCAGGAGGTCCAAAATTGTTATCCACCGATGAGATAAAAAAGCTAAAAAAGAAGCCACCAAAGTTAAAAAGGGCGCTCTTATTATCCACCTCATCATTAGAAGAAAAACAGGAAGAGGAGGAAATTAAAATAAAGATAAGAAATGAGGAAGGAAGTTGGAAAGGGGTGAATTTCAAGGCGCTGTTTGGCGTAGGGAAAAGGTCACTTTGGCGGAGGATTTTCTTCGCTTCTAAGAAAGTTAGGAGTATTATTCTTCTCAATGTTATCGCTCTTATTTACGGTTAGTCCTACTAACTTCTCTCTTATGTTATGGAGGTGCTATTTTAGCTAATTTCTAAAATTAGACCATGGGCGAGATCCAATAAATTTAAATAGTTTGTAATATGTTAAAATCGGCCCACGGAGAGGTGTTACAAGCTTGTGAGATCCAACCCAAAACCAATTGGCGGCAATGGGTGGTGGGCACACTCACTTATAAATACCTCTAAGCCATTACACACAACCAATGTGGGACAACTAGTCACCACTACAACACACACAAACTATCCTCCCTCTTCAATGTGGGAAGATCATTCTCAACACTTCCATACACTCGAATGCCTCTCTGCCTCTGCTGGTCTTACGTATGGGACCATTCGAGTGGACTGCATGTCTCTTCTGTGACAATCAAGCTGTACTCCATATAGCATCTAATCCTGTCTTTCACGATCGAACAAAACACATTGAGATTGATTGTCCTTTCGTTCGTGATAAGGTACAGTATGGTACGATCGTCGCCGAGCACCTTCGCCTATAATCAACTAGGTGATATTTTCACCAAGGCACTAGGTCGAGATCGTTTTGATTTTTTTGTTCGCAAGTTGGGCATTCGTGATCTTCACTCCAACTTGAGGGGGCGTATTGGGCTGCCTCTTACCTTAGGCCCATTTTCTATGTATATTGTATAGGTATATGTATACATGTGTATGTGCATTGTATAGTTTAGTTATTTATAGTATTAGCTTAAGTCTAATGTATACATACGTTCTAATTGAAGGAAATAGACTGGAGAAAATATTTCCCCCAAATATTCAACATAATAACTGACATCTTGCCGTCATTGCGATCATGCTTTTGCTGTATTTTTTTTCTTATCTTAAAGAAAATAGTTGGAAGAACTGAAGAAGTTCTTGTGGAGCACATCTTGAAAGGTGCTTTGCTTTTTTAGCTTATTATGTGGATTATTAATCATAGGAGGGCATAGTTTTTTTGTTATTGTTGTGCTTACCCTCCATTTGCAAAAGTTTGATTTGGAGAAGCAGTTGTGTCCTATTGCTGGTTACATTTATTACTATCGAGAAATAAAAACTCGTCTATGACCTCTTTGCTGGTCCACTAAGTGGATTGTTTGAATATCCCAGACTCCCAAATAATGACGTTTACTTTTCTTGTGCATGCAGCTAGTAACATCCCGATAGTGAAAGAGGTGGAAGCAATTACGGATCCTGCAACTTTTAATGCTGTGAGATTTGCTCTCGCAGCTGTTCCCTTTCTTCCATTTGTGTTCAGAGCAAGAAAGGATGCCAGTATACGGTGGGCAGGGGCAGAGTTGGGCTTATGGATCAGTTTGGGTTATCTATTCCAGGCACTTGGATTGCTGACATCTGATGCCGGCCGTGCTTCTTTTATATCTGTGCTCACTGTAAGTTATCCATCTGCCACTCAGCAGCTTGCATATCTGCTATTCCTTGTTATACTTTCTCATTGCACAGCTTCACTCATTACTGCTATTATGTGTTTGCTGGAAGCCTGGAAATATATTTTCACATTTTAATGGTCATTTGGCTCAGGTGATTGTGGTTCCTTTGCTTGATGGACTGTTAGGAGAGGTGGTACCGTCTATTACTTGGTTTGGAGCTGTTATGTCTGTTACGGGGGTTGCAATGCTTGAGTCAAGTGGGTCTCCACCAAGTGTAAGGATTTGGATTCCTTGCTGCCCACTGTCCTGTTATATCGGATTTGTACAATAAGAACAGAATACTGGCTGTAATGAAATGATTGTTAATTAACCTACTTAACGTGATTTTGCAGGTTGGAGATTTCCTAAACCTTTTGAGTGCAATCTTTTTTGGTATTCATATGCTAAGAACTGAAAGAATTTCCAGAACTGTAAAAAAAGAAAACTTTCTGGCACTTCTTGGATACGAGGTAAGTTTTACGAAGTAGAAGCAAAAAGATTTGACTGTCTGGTCAACTGATAGTTGCTGTTGTATGCGTTTTGTTGTAGGAAAAGTAGTATATTGTATGTAAGTATATGATGCTTCTTTATAGATGGTATTATTGATCTTGTAGTATGTGGTTTGATCAATTCTAAATTGGTTCCAGGTATCTGCTGTGGCAATCTCGTCAATATTGTGGTATTTCCTTGGTGGCTTGCTCACTGGATCTGGGGAGCCAAAACTACTGCCTTCGACAGTGGATTCATTTTGGGCTTCATTGGTCTCATTTCCTTGGATACCGGCAATTTACACTGGGATATTCTCAACAGGGCTGTGCTTATGGGTAGAGGTACCTTTCTACTGTTCTATCTGGCTTAACCTGTTTTCTTTTGCTCTAAATGTATATTGATTCTAATGATTCATGCATCTTTCCTTTCCTTGATAGAGTGAAGTAAAATTCAAGTACTGCCTTCATTCCAAATTGTTTTTCAGACTTTCTGTTTCTTTGCCTCTCAACTTATATGTCACTTGTTGACTTCCAATCAATGCTAATGAGTGAAATGACTACTTTTCCAACCTATCCCTCCGTCGATTTGCATACACACATTCCCATAGTCATAACTCAAAACGATTCTTTTGTGGAGGGTAGTTAAGTTACATAATCTTTTGCATACCAAGAAAAAAGAATAATGCAATATTATTTTAAAATATAGGCATTGCCAAAATGCAATTGATATTAAGGGACGGTGGGAGCATTCAATTATGATAAAATGTAATCACTCTCTAACCTTTGTGGCAAGCTAAAGGTTTTAACGCTTTGCAGCGATTTGTGCGGAGAACCTTGGTGATCTTTATGGAAACTATGCCTTTCTTTTAACCTTGAGGAATGACATAGTTTGAGTTTTAGGTTTTTGGAGAAACTTCCAGTTACATGAATTTTTTGTTAGAAGAAAATAGGATGTCTTTTGTGGTTGTTGATATTTGTGGCCGCTTTGAAAAATGGTTGATCTCAATTGTTGGATGTACAACAACATTTTGGAAGATTAAATGGCTTTGAGGTGGTGATGAAACCACAACTTTGCTGTTTTGGCTCTTTAACTCTGTCTGGGCATGACCATGTACACTTAATCAATGCATGTCTGCCATGGCTGTTTAAAAACAGACACGCCATCATAAACTTTTTCTGGGATAAGAGGGAGAGAGCGGCAAAGGCACCAAACACTCTAAAAAATGATTTTGTATGAAGAATGAATAGGACTACCGAGATTGTGATGCTTACATTTGAAAGGGAAGGGTCTTCGTACTTTATTTTTTATGATAGGAGGGACTTCGTACTTAAGTGATTGCCTTCCACTTTGTTTAAAAATAACAATGCTGACATTTTTGTATTTTTTTTATATAAATTTTACAAAAGTACTAAACTTTGTTGGGGTTTTGTACGAAAGGACAATTTTTTTTTTTTTACAAAGATACCAACTAGACACATTTCTTTTTAAATCTATACTTTTTCTAACTTCACACAATTTTTTACCAAAATACCCTCACGTGTGTGAGAGGCTACCTTGGTAGTTAGACCCTTTCCCTCCCATTTTTGGCCGTTTCCCCATTTTCTTCAATTTTCCAATTCCTTCTTTTCTATCCACGCCACTTGAAAAACAACCACAGTTGGCATTGAACTGCGAACTCTCTCCCGGGATTCTTTGATGTCCATGACTTGTACTTCCTTGCTGGTTTATCACATCACAATTGACATTGTTAGTTTGTGAACTTTGATCACTATAATTCGACATTAAAAGGAGTTGGGGAAAGAGGACAATGGCAGTGGAGTGGTGAAGGACAGAGAATCGCACTAGAGTGACGGCAGTTTAAGGGAATATGTGGAAGGAAATGGGGAAATGGGGGCATGTGAGGGTATTTCACTGAAGGGGGACGTGTGTGTCAAGCCCAAACGACGTGTCCACCTAGGATGCGCGGAACAGCAGGACGAGATCCCTCTCATGTCCCCAAATCGTTTGTCGCACGGGTACTTGTTTGGAAGGCCAAGAAAAGTGAGAGAAACGTCCCTTCTCATGAAGCACCGCTAGTCCTTTTCTTTACATGCCTGAACCAATGAAGGCGATGCTCTCTCCTCTTGTCTTCAATAAGATCTGCTCAAACAATCTCTCTGATTATCTCATTGCGCACCTTGTCCCTCCTTATATGCCCTATCATGTAGCATACACATCTCAGCCACGCCCATCTTCCGAACATGGCCACCTTTACGTATCTTACAATACAGCCAATGTTGGCCTGCTCAAAAATTTTATTCATCCTTGAGTCTCAGACTCGAACACTTACCTTTATTGGTGACGCTTGCCCAAGTCCTAGGTAGTCATGGATCAGTGATAGATGATGTGTTTAATACCTGCCGATTTTACTTTGGTCACATCAAGCGAAACCAGTGGATACTGATGCTACTATTAGAAGAATAGAGAGATATGTGACTTTTTCCCGAGGTTATTTCCGATACAACACAGAGTTGAGGGAACGTCTTGGATGAAGAGATGTTGAAAATTACTTGATTTAGCTTGATCACATGATGTGAACGTTTGTGAATTCTACCATTAGAATACCTGAGATGATCAAGTTCTGAGGAGAGTCCACGTAGCATGCATTCAGATAAGAGAGAATTATGTTTGAGCCTTTAAGGCATATATTTGCTCTTGTGCTCGTAAAGGACTTGGTGTTTGTTTATATTTTTAACCACGATTGAAGCCTCGTCTGCTCTTCTGGCTGATTTGTTTACCTAGTGAATACTAAATGGGGTGTTCAAAATGTTGAAATGGATGTGAGAGCATTAGGAGGTATACGAAAAAAATAAAGTCCTTGGAGTATCCAGGATAATATGAGGATACATCATCATGTTGGCTTAACAGCGTGTGGAGTAAAAGGTGTGCGGCCTTTCTGATAGGATCATGGATGGACCTATAACTGGATAATAAAAGGTAAATGGAAACTTTAGTAATCATCTGGGGCGACTTTTAGGGATATGGATTTATGCCAATGGATGGGAAATGAGGGTGGGAGTCAGAAGCATCAGGAGAAAGGGAATGAATATTGATAATTTGGCGCAAGGATTTGTGCGTGCTTGTCAGTCGTCAGCCCCTTGCACGGTGTTGGTGCTAGTGTATGGGTGTCGTACAACATTGACTCATGCAAGCCATCCCGAGTTTTTATTGGCACTAAGGCCACGCCTATTTTGATGTTATTGATGAGGTGAACTGACATTCGTTGATAGCCAAATCAGCAATCTAAGAACAATATCAATCAAGTAGTGGGTCATCATATTTCTTTTCTTGAAGCCTTCACCAACTGATAGAGTATGCATTTTGTACTAATGCATCAAACAAATGCTTCCTTATTTTGTGTGTGTGTTGGGGGCGGGGGTCTTTGTTTTATTGGCCTGGGAACAGTGAAAAGAGGTGCATACCCCTTAGATCTTTTTGAAGAAGGTTCAGATAATTTTGCATGTGGATATTTAGATATTAGGATTTATCGGTGAACTATTTGCTTGCCAAAAATCTCAAGTTCTGGAGTCTGTAACAAGTTTCCAAGATGTATTATTTTTGCATTATCTATTTTTAGTTTGTAATGCCCCATCTTTCATTTGAGATATTGAGCTATTTAAACATATCTTTGAATACTTCTATTTGTGCAGATGACTGCAATGCGAGACGTATCAGCAACTGAAACGGCGATTATTTATGGCCTAGAACCAGTATGGGGTGCTGGCTTTGCGTGGTTTCTTCTTGGTGAAAGGTGGGGTATTACTGGATGGATAGGTGCAGCTCTTGTACTTGGTAAGAGATTTGTTCCTTGTTTCAATTGAAAGTCTTCCTTGCAGATTGTGGATATTCTTCATAAGCTCTGGTATGTGTTGATAGGTGTTGGTATGTAACATTGAGTCATCTTTTTGTTCATTTTTCATGCAACTGTCTTTGTTATATTTTTGAACAATGCTTGAAAGAAAGAGGAAAAAGATAGCCTCTTACAAGTTACACTCTAGAATAGAGGTAGGATAGTCTTGCACTACCAAAGTACATTGTGAATTTTCCATCACATTGTGAAGGGTGCATTCGCTTTGTGCTTCATTCTGGCAAAAGTATATGGTTGCACACTATGCTAAAATTTTGTGAACATAATGCTCTTCTACCTTGTTGTGCGTGTATTATGGAGCTTAAATTGCAAAGCTTTTTCAGTATTTTTTTAAGTTGGCCATAATTAGCAGAAAAGACCTAGAGATCATAGATGGTGGGTGAGTTGAGGATGCCTTCTTTTCATCTAGCAACATCCTGCAATATTTGTTGTTCTGCAATCTGTACTTCTATTGTGAGGCCGATATCTTGGGTTTCTTTTACTAATTTAAAATCTGTATAGAGTTCACAAAGTCCTTTTTTTATTATCTTAGCATGAAACTTGGTTCAGTTGACTATGGTGTTAGAGGCTGACATTTCAGTTCCAAAGTCTGGAACATCCCACATCAAAATCCTCTTTCATTAACTTTGTGCTGCTTAACATTGCCGTTGCATAGTTGTGGAACTGGTTGTCCTTAATGTTCAGGTTAGGTTGTTGGTTGTCAGCAGGAGTGTTTTCACAGGTTTTTCTATACCTCAATAAATTACCTTCCACTGTAAGCGGCTTCACTCTTCTTTTTTTTATAGGTAGATAGCCCATTCCTTAGGTAGCCTTTTCCCAAATAACCCTTTTTGAGTCAGGCACCCTCAAAACGCTAGATAAGTTTGCGAGCATGAAGGATGGTGGTTGGCTTCGATACCATTGATATTACCCTTCCCCAAAAGCTAGCCGATGAGGTGGGAGTGCCTTACGCTATATAAATCCCACATTACATACAAGGATGTGGTTCCATACCTTATACAAAGTTTTGACACAGTGGTTTACTAAGATAAATTAACTAGAATTAGATATTTGCTCTCAGATTTGAGTGATTTGGACGATACAGAAGGTTTGAATTGTTGGGAAACTACTATACAAAGTTTTCTCTCATTAAAAAAAAGGATTAATAATATTTTTTTAATAATGAAAAGGGCTATTATGGACTTAGAGCTTTTTATATGGCGCATAGTAAAGAATCATTTTGTGCTTATATCAGGACCCCAAAGCATATGCATCTAGATTGAATAGGCTAGCTCTAATGAAGTTTGCCTTTGTTCTGGGGTTTTCAAGGCCCTTAGGGTTGCTAGGATTACTACTTCATTGGTCGCTGAAATTAAATTACTTTGGCATGGTCTAGTGCCGCAGTGTTATATTTGCCACCCTTTTTTCATTTCCTGCGTTGTGTACTTTTGTTCTAGTGTGTTTTTTTTTTAAATGTGGAATGTGAAGTACCACCTTCAAGAATTCTGACTAGTTCTATGATTTATCTGTTCTTATGTAGGTGGTAGCGTAACCGTTCAAATTTTTGGATCTTGGTCATCTGACATGACACAAGGTAATGAAGTAGCGAATAACGGGGAAGACAAATTGATCTCAGGCAATCGAAATGGCTTTTCTGCTTCTACTGAAGACACGGATGATGAAGGAGAATATAAAGTGGGTTCAAATGATCACAATTGCCTATCTGCATCTCCTGTTTTTGTCAGGTCATGGCAAGATAGAACACACATGTCGGAATAGTAAAGCTAGGCTCACTGGTTAGGGTATTTTAGGAGTAGCTAACTCCTACAGTCTGTTGTGTAGCTTTTGTATATCATGCAATTTTGTTCCTTGTATTCTTGTTCTCATACATGTACATAGGAATGGACAGGCACAATCAGTGATGGCATTGTACATAAGATAGATTGATAAACTAATAATTCACTGATAATCAAATCAATCATATTGGTTGGTCACCTGCTTCATCTTGCATCCTTGCTGGTTATTACGTAGGATTGGGGCTAGTACATCATTGGGTGTCTGAACAATTCATTTGTGGGCACCAAGGGTGATCTCAGAAAACTTGTGTTTTCCATTGTCTATGTGGATCAACTAATTTGCTGCATTTTAAACCATGACTGATTATACTCACGTGATTCACGATTCAGAAAGGTTCATCTTGTTGATGAGCAGGCAGTGCGATTATATCTGTACCTTTGACTTTAGTACAACAGGACAAGATGTCTAATCTGTCTGATTGATCCTTGTTAAAGTCATTTCTATGGTCAGTTACCTAATAATCTTATGGGAAAATTGTTGGCACACCCCTTTTATATACCATAGTTTGGAAGGACATCTCTTTTATACTCAAATTTGTTAATACACCCCTTAAAATTAAAAAGTGTTGTTTAGACGTACACCTCAAAATTGACAATTTTGACCAAAAAAACAACTTAAAATTCCCCTTTTACCCTTGTTTGACCCAAATTGACCATTTTATAAAAAAAAATCAATCCCACCCCCCATCATCACACTCCTCTAATATATCCCCTACCCCTCATTGTTTTCCTTTATCCTTTAAAAAGTTTGTGAAATTCAACTATAATTCAGAAATCACTTTAATTTTAATTGTCACATCTCTTTTAAATACTTTGAAAATGGTCAATTGGGGTCAAATATGGGTAAAAGGGGAATTTCGAGTTGATTTCTGGTCAAATGGTCACTTTTGGAGTGTCTAAACAACACTGTTTGATTTTAAGGGGTGTGCCAACAAATTTGAATATAAAAGAGGTGTCCTTACAAACTAGGGTATATAAAAAGGATGTGCCATCAATTTTCCCTGATCTTATTCCCACTTTTCAGTTTATCCTTCTTTATAATCTTTTTCCCAATTCAATTTTAGGCTGTTTTTTTACCCTTATACCCTCACCTCCCTTGCTTATCGACAACCCAACCCAATACCCTTTTCCAATTCTATTGCATTGTAACTTATTAATTTGGAGTTAACTTTGTGAAACAATAATTACCTTAAAAATTGTGCCACAACACAAATGGAAACAATTTAAAAACAGAGCGAGTATTTGTCAACAAAACTTAATAATCAACCAAAAGTGAACCGAAGAAACAATTGTAAATTCATTTAGAATGTAAGATAGAGGGCATATTCTCCCCAACTTCTTAAAACTTCAGTTCAAAGTTCAACTCATTTATTTTATATCGTAAGAAGTTGTGACATCGATATCCATTTGTAATTCTTTGTATATCATTGTAAAGGCCTCACTAAATAGTTTAATAAAGTCCCAATATTGACAGGGTTTTTAACAAGTAAGTGTCTGTCAAAACAATTAATCAAAAAGTTCAGTTTAGTTAAGTTTAGTTTAGTTCAGTTTAGTTACTTTCAATTCAATTCAATCTTTATAACTTGGGGAGAACAGGCTCAGTAGAGTGTTCAGTGCGTGATGTGGTCGTGTGATTACTACTAATAAGCATTTTTGTATGATTAATGAGTTTGGTGACTGATAGAAATTTCTATTACACTAATAGATCGAAATTCTTATAGATTAATAGGAATGTAACACTCATATTAGTCAGCAAGTCTTTGGTACATCGGGTGTACCGCTACAGCTTATGGATATATAACTAATTACAAAGGAACTGACTAGTGGCATTAAAAATGTGACTAATGATATTTGTTGTAATACTAGTTATAAATCCATAGGGTGTACTCGTACACCAGGTGTACCTAAGAATTGGAGCATATTAGTATATGACTAATACACCAAGCTTTTATTCATGATCACGTATGTTATTTATCTATTATTTTTGCTTGTAATTGCCACATACACTAGTTATAAATTTACACATTGTGTAAACTAGACCAGAGCCTTAACAAAATTCATATTGGGTAGTGATTTCAAAGTCTACTTTTTATCCCATCTCAAGTTCTCAATTAATCCCAATCAAGGTTATGTTGTTGATGCTGATTCCAAATTATATTTGAGAATACTTTTTTTGGTGTAATTATTTGAGATTACTTTTTTTTTTTTGGTGTAATCATTTGAGAATACTTTATTGATTGCCTGCCGATTCAAATGTAACTTCGCTCCAAATATATTTGGACCCGATCCAGGTCGCACACCTAATTGTGGTGGGCGAGTCTCCCAATGAGAGTTTCTATATAAGCTGGCGATAGAATACTTTAACATGCTGATTGTTATCTAGTTATTCCTAACTATATTGCTCATAAGTCATAACAAGCCTAATATTTGGATCCCGATCATAACAAATTAATCTAAAAGGAAAAGCGTGTCTTGATTTTACGTAAAATACATATGTTGTGGTTGTTACTATATGTACAAACCAAATTAGATTAGACTCAGGTATTGTTTGATAAAGGGTAAATCTACTTTTTTTTAGTAGATTTGACTTGGTCAATCTAGTATTGGTAGTGTTTGGTTAAATAGTATATTGGGTGTTGAAGTCTACTTTTACAATATGCTATACAGATAGCATTTTCAATTAGTAGATTGAGTCATGTGCAATTATACCTAAAAGTTATTAGTATATGCTAGTGTACCAAACACTTTTGCTGAAACTGCTATTTTCTATCTACTATAATCAAACCTCCTCGTAAATCTGATATCTGCTTCTACTATTTATTAACTGTTATCTACTTGTGGTATATGTTAAATACCCAAACAGGACTTGAACCAAGTAAAAAGGCTTATTCTGGTGCTTCAATTTTTGTTTTTGTTGATACAGTAGATTGATTTAAAATTTGTTCTGATTCTAAACCAAAATTTTTCGCACTGAATTTGAACTTGTCCAACAACCAAATTAAAAGACTTCAACAAACACCACCTACATCTGTCGAAAGATTATCTCATATTCAGTCCTTATGGGTCAGCTTACCAAAAACCCTCCCTCAATGATCACTTCATAATTATATATACATACTGTACATGCAGTACATGATACGGAGTATTACGCAAGGGAACAAAAGTTTTGCGTAGTTCCTATTTGATTGATAGGTCCCAAACTCCCCACAGAATCAGGGATGATAATGGTGCCATTTGCTCATGAATTATGTCAGAGGAATTTAATTTGTCAGGTAGTTAATGTTTTTTTAATAGATCGCAATATCCTGAGACATGACATGATGACAACACTAAATCAATAATTTGCAATAAAAATAAACGTAAGGAACAAAATATTTATAAATAATGTAGCTGCTAGAAACTGAACCAGGAAAAGTGTTCCGACCCTTCTTGTGTAAAGGCAATCCAATTTAACTGCTAGTAGTAATAAATCATCGATGTCATGCCGTTCATCACGGTTCTCGAATAGGAAATTAAAATATCTTTATTTTCAGGAAAATGTTATACTAATACAGTTTTTTTTGATGGAACTAATACAAAGATTATATAGATAGATAAGATGTCCCGGACAGACGGACCGTTTCCAACTCAAGATTGTCACTCATGCCAGCTGGTAGTTGTGTAAAATGAGAGCTCGTTGGCAGGGGTATGGAGCAACAAGAATTGTAAGGATGAGGACGGGAAATACACAATTAATGTGTGGAGTGTAGGGATAATGCATGCAGAGTGCAGAGTGAACTAACAACGAATAACATTGGTTGCTAGAAATTTATGAGAAATAATTTTTAAAAAATAATTAAAGGGTTGAAGAAGGGTACTAGTAAATGATTATATTCATTCAATGCGTAACTCGATCAGTATCTACGTACTCCATATCTCATTAACTACACAACATTAACTCCATTATTGTTCTTCACTTTCATCACAAATCGGTATTCCATATTGATCTGCTGATTGGTGAGCAACTGTGCATCCTTTATTTATTATTTTTAAAAAATAAATTATCTGGTGTTACCAACTGACAACCAATGACTGATGTGACGGCTAGCTAGCCCAAGTAATGCTAATTTTCTTCATGCAAATGAGATGCAAACCAGACATATATGTTGATAACATATGCAAGCAAATAACGAAATAAACAAATAATCGACACAAAGAATTAAAATGGTTCAACAACGGCTGTTGGCTATATCTACTATCAGAAGGGAGATAAAAGTATTATGAGCTTTTTAGAGTTGTATTCATAATACAACATGTGTAGGGTTTATATAATAAGTTAAATAAACCCTGATGGATAGACCTAAAATCTATGCCCAACGCAGATAGAAGATCTCAAGGCATTATTCACACATATTAATCTCCTCCTTTACTAGAATTCTTTTTCACAATACATATATACCATGATGCATCAAATAAATAAATATCAGGAGTACTCGTATTCTCCCTTCATCTCAAATTGCTCACAAGAGCTCAAAATGTTTTCTCACCAGCAATCTCCGTGAGGATGTCATCCTCCAGAAATAGCAGAATCGCTGAGCGATCCTTCTCCGCCTAACTCACCATATCAGCAGCCTCCGTTTCGTTCTTGGCCAACGGTGCCTAGATGTCATGTTGCTTTAACAGCGCCCCTAGATGCCATGTTGCTTTAATAGAGCGCGCATCATGATCTGCCACAGACTAAAACTATTTCTCCCAGGGCAGTGAACGTAATATGCGATTCTAATGTTCATAAACATATTTCTTGCGAACTCTAATTAACCCGTACTCTTGATACCAGTTTGCTATAACAGATGCAAGTAAACAAAGAAATAAACAATAATCGATATAGAGATTTAAAGTGATTCACCAACGATTGTTGGATACGTCCACTATTAGAAGGGAGACAAAAATTTTATTATGTTTTCTGAGTTGTGTTCACAATACAACAGGTGTAGGGTTTGTATAATAACTTAAATAAAGTTTAATGGGATAGACCTGAAATCTATGACCAAGGCACATAGAAAATCGTAAGGCATTATTCCTACATATGTTGTACGTAGGACAGACCTTATCCAGTTGCATCAGCAATCGGGGGGTTTGGTGGTGTCAATTGAAGGGTTTAATTAAGCATCAATACCGAAGGAATTCTCCAGATATTGTTAAACCCATACTTACCATCCTATTGGAGAACGTAGTTTGAAATTTTTGAGGACTAAAGATTAAGTGTTATCTGGTTTGTGATCTGGTAACACACACCGCTACACTATAAAAAAAAAACACCAACCATCATACAAGTACATCACCATTGAGGCTTCCAATTTCCGAGCTGGAGCTCAACCTCATTGCTTCGGTTTATAACTTGTCATGGCTACGTACCAACCGAAACATATTTATTTTAAGCTTTTAGGTAATGTAAAAAGATTCCCGCAATTATAAGAAATCATGTAAAACGAGTTTATAATTGGTGAATATTGTACACAAATGAGTCGAGTGTCTTTACGGCATGATTGTCCTTATAATTTTAGTGACTTACAACTTGTAAGGGAGTTGTAAGTAAGTTGTAGGGAAAATCTTGTTACAACTTTGGCAAAGTTGCGAGGTATTCATATGAATGCTTCTTTTTGCCACTCATTCATCTATCTATTGTACTTAATTTAGCATTTGCTCATTTTTTTATCTCTCTAAAAAATTTACCAATCCAAATTTTAAAACGAAAAAATATAGAAAGTTGTAACAAAGTTTTAGGAATAACGTGGAGGTGAAAATAAATTTAAAAATTAGGCGTAAGATAATGTGGCATGAATAGAGTTGTGTACACATTCAAACGAAGTCGTAGGGATAATCTTAGCTTATTCAAACGCATTTACATACATTCACCGTTCATAAACTCTTCTACATAACTTTTTAAAATTGCAGAAACCCTCTTAAGTACTTTTTAGAATTGGTAGCCATGACATTATAAACCAAAGCAATGATGTTGATCCCGAAAATTGGAGGCCCTAATAGTGATGTACTGTTGTCAGATGATTTATTTATTTTTGATAGTGTAGGAGTGTGTTATAAGAACATTAAAACAGAGAACACTTCATCTTTAGCCGTCACAAATTTCAAATTATGTTCTCCAATAGCATGGCTAAGTATGGGTTTAACCATGTATAGAGAATTCATTCGATATTGCTTGTATATTGTTGAGAATGGTCTTCCCACATCGAATTGGGAGGATAGTATGTGTGTGTTGTAGTGGTGACTAATTGTCCCACATTGGTTATGTGTAATGGCTTAGAGGTGTATATAAGTGAATGTGTGTCCTCCACTCATTGCAAATTGGTTTTGAGTTGAATCCTCATTAGCTTATATCACCTCTCCGTGGGCCGAGTTTATCATATATACTCTTAAATTGACACCACCAACCCCACCTGATGGCTGATACAACATATATGTTGTAGCATCATTTGGGGCCCGAAATACCAGATTCGTAAAATGGCATCATTTTGCCAATTTGGTAAGTTTAGTAGCTCTATTACCAATTTGGTAAGTTAACTGTACTTCGATGCCAAATTAGCCTATTTATATGTTTTGTAAATGGGAGATTCTATTCTTATAATAAATTAATATTTTTATGATTTTAATTTTTTTCTTTTTTTTTAATTCCCCTACCACATTTCTTTATTGCTCCTTTTATGCAAGTTCCCAGTAAGAAATTGTAATGGTAGAACAATGTACCGATTAGGGATGGCAATGGGGCGGGTTTAAGTGGATACCGCCCCGCCACCTCCCCAATTGGGGTGGGTGGTAGTGGATTTGACGGGTGGTGGGGCGGGGATGGTTTTGATTTTCAAAACCGCCATGGGTGGTGGGGCGGGGATGGTTTTCAAATAGTCCCCGCCGCAACCGCCCCTCCTAATTTTGTAATTAAAATATAACAAAAATTTGAAT
>ONZK01003715.1:0-10320 GCA_900322385.1 Pharnaceum exiguum
ACCTACATGGATTTTTTTACATGTCATCAACACATAAGCAACAAATACCAATCAGATTAATACACATATTATTTTCTCCCTATAAATGGGGGAGGAGCTAATATTTTCTCTCTCCCATCTCCTCTCTTATATAATAGTATAAGATTAATTAATTAATTAATTAATTTTTCCCTTTAAAAAAATAAAACACCATCATTTCAAACAACACCAACCAAAAGTTCACAACGGGAGAAGGCCACAGAAAAATGTCCCCCCTAATCCCAGCCGGACTCCGCAACCTGATACTCACCCACCTCAACTCCATTCTCTCTCCTCGTTTCTCCCCCAAACCTCCCTCACTTCGTCCACTCTATCTCCTCTCCAACTCCCACTCCAAACCCATACACTCTCACTGTCACTCTCTCAAACCCAAAGGTTAGTTAGTTAACTCCTCACCCTTTTACACTGCACTGCACTGCACTGCACTGCACTGTCTTTTCATATTTTACCTACACTCATTAATTACTATCATTTCCTTTCCTGCAGGAAGTTCAAGTTCACTTGTTTTGAAGCAAGATGAGAGGTTTACACCCAAAACAGAAGATACCCAGATGGCGAAAACGAGTACTATTGCTGCCATAGTGACTTCCCTCGGTGGCCCTCCTGCTGCTGTGGGGATTGTTCGCTTGTCGGGGCCTTCCGCGGTTGATATTGCCAGTAAAGTGTTTCGTCCTGTCAGGAAAAGGAAGGATGAGAGAGAGTGGAGTCGTCGTTTGTGGCGGCCGTCTAGTCATGTTGTTGAGTATGGTGTGGCTGTTGATTGCTCTGGCTCTGTTGTTGATGAGGTTGACATGTTTTTTTGTTTTTTTTCCTTCTTTTTTCGGCGTTTGGAGTTTTTGTTTGCGGTGCTTGACTGTTTCTTTATTGTTGTATGCTGCAATTTAAGTGAGCTTTAATCGATGTTACTATTATTTGATTGTTGCCTGAAGAAGAATTATGTTCTTTTGCTTTGCTTGTTAGTTGTCATAGTAAAACCTTATCTTGTTGGTATGAGTGTGTGAATGGTTTAGGCCTTTCATGTTCATATGTAAATTTAATCTGGAATTGCGCTTGTTGCGATTTTATTGCTGTGCCACACCTGTTTTCTCTTTTATGTATGTTTCAATAAGTTTTTTATTGTTTTGCAGTGTGTTGTTATGAACCTTTCATGTGATGCACTTGTTTAAATGACTCATTCAAGTATTAGATGGCACAAAAAATTGTGTGAACCCGTTTCATATACGAGACTGGTTTTTTTTTGGGGTGTGTGAATACGAGACTGGTATTAATGACCCCTCGGGTAAACAATAATGACCCCTCTCACTCAGTCTCATATATAAAACGGGTTCACACAAATTTTTCTCTTGGGTTGGAGATCTCTACTGAAAGTTAGTTCTTTTTTTTTTGGAGCTGTAATGACCTTAAGTTATTGCCTATTGTTGTTTCACATATGTGCAATCTTAACATAGGTACGTTTTTTTCCCTTTTAAGGTTCTAGTGGTGCCTATGCTTGCTCCAAGATCTTATACTTGCGAAGATGTGATTGAGCTCCAATGCCATGGTAGTGACGTGTGTCTTCGTCGTGTGCTGAGAGCTTGTTTGGATGCAGGGGCTAGGCTTGCAGAGCCAGGTGTGTACATTGCTATTACTAAGTAGTTTACATTGTTTCTAGTACCAGTATATGATCTTCAATTTCAGAAATAAATAGTCTATAGTATCACCTCTTAAAAATGACAACAACTCTCACTTTGTCTTTTATTCTTCTTTTTCTTTCAATTTTGAAGGTTGAGGGTATCTATAGTTCCTTTAAAGTTAATAAATGAGAACTAGTTTAAGAACTATAAGTATAAAAGGAAGCCTGCAATATTTGGTTGTAAATGAAGTAGCGAAGCTGATATAAAAGTTGGAATTATTTCAAGAGAAGCGTACCATTCTTGCCACTTATGAAGTGCCCTTCCTTGTGCATTTCCCTGTTATCAGTGTGCTAATGCAGATCACCTTTTCATGTCTCCTTAGGTGAGTTCACACTACGGGCTTTTCTGAATGGTCGCTTAGATCTCGCCCAAGCAGAAAATGTGGGAAAACTCATAACGGCGAGTTCCGTGGGTGCTTCAGATGCTGCACTGGCTGGCATCCAGGCATGTTACCTTTTTTTTTTAAAAAAAAATAACATGGTATTTTCTGCTATATCTTATTGATTTTTGTATTGAATGATCTTTGTGTTTTGTCAGGGGGGTTTCTCATCTGTTGTCAAGTCTTTGCGTATAAAGTGTATGGAGTTGCTGACGGAGATCGAGGCGCGCCTTGATTTTGAGGATGAATTGCCACAATTAGATGTACCTTCTATCAGGAATACTATAGAAACTATGGTAGAAGATGTTCAGAAGGCTCTGAAAACTGCTGACTATGACAAGCTTCTGCAAGCAGGGTTACAGGTGAATTGCTAATCTGATACCTTTATTATTGTGCCAAAACAAGTTACATTTGGCTGAAGAAGTTAACATGCATAGCTTGCGAAAATTTTCTGTAACATTTGGCTGAAGAACATGTGACATAATGGAAATGGAAATCAAATAAGGGCACACCTTGTGTGGGGTTAACAATTAAAGGGGCAATAAGATCAAAAAGAAGGATGAACAAGTTGGTGGTGGTTGATCATGGTGGTGGATAGAGAAAAGGTAAAGGGAAAGGGTGATAATTAAGCCCCAATTGGAGTAATATATTCCTCCATGGGGGTAGGGTAACAGATTACTCCCTTTTGAGAGCAAGATTACTCTCTTTCTCTCCAATTTGAACATCCATGACTCAGGCACCGCCACCTCCTTCATCTTTTGTTTCTGTTAAGCCCCTGGTATGGGTGAAGGAGTAATACAACTTGCCAATTCCTAAAGCTTATTTTGAGGAGTTTGTGTAATTTGAAAATAAGTGGGTTGCCACGAACCACCTTTCAAAAACCTTGTTTTTTGTGAATAACCACCTTTGATGCTAAGTTTCTTTGTGAAAGACTACAAAATCCCAGAAAATGAGTGTAATGCCCTTAATATGGCCTCCTAGTCTAGGGTACACCAGGTGTACCCATACACCTGGTAGGTGGCACCTCCTAGTAAAAAGGGAAAAAATGAAAGAAAAAAAAAACATGATTAAAAGTCAGACGGTTCGGAGACATTAGTCATCTAAAAATTCTCACTAGTCACATACCTGCTAGTCATTAGTCATATAAAAATACCTACTAGTCATTAGTCATATAAAAATGGCTATTAGTCATCCATGTTATTTTTTTAAAAAAATGCTGACGTGGCACCCGGTGTACAGGTACACCGGGTGCACGGAAGACTTGCTGTAATATGGCACACGACTTGCACACGTCAAGTTATAACTTATAAGACACTCCCTTAATTCAACCTTTCTTATTCTAATTTACACCCGAAAAAAACCTTTCTTATGCTAAAGAATTAAAAGAAAAATATACCTACACTTTTTTTTTTGGTAGATAAATCACCTACACTTGGCACTCCTATTAGACCCCTCAATGACAAAGCCCAATACCCAAAAAAAAAGCTCTCTGCCTAAACTCTCGCTGGCCTTTTCACCAGTCATCTCCATCTTAGTCTGTTTATTCTTTTTTGGTCTCTACTCTACGTCATCTTCTTCTTCTTCCAAACACTTGGTTTGTAGTACACAGGCAATGAATTTGCAATTGTCTTTATTTAATTTAATGCTGATGGGGAAAAGATAGGAACATTTTTCGGGTAAAATATGCATAATGATATCAATTTGTTTTAAAAATCAGAGCTCAAACCTTGGTGTCCGTTTGCTTTCGAAAACTTTCCCTCCCATGTGAAATTTGCGTTTGGAGGAGGAAGGTACATTATCTTGGAATACTGGTGAGGGGAAGATGAAATGGGAATGATTTTTTTTTTTTTTTTTGGCTTTTGGCTTTTGAGAACAATCAGGAAGAATTGAAAATAATAGAATAATTGTAGTAGATTGATACGCAGTGAATAGAGAGAAAAACAATATTTGTAGATGTAAATCTGAGAGTGCCCATAGTTGAAATCTGCAGGTCGCATGTTAATTCAAGAGTATATTAGTCATTTTGTGAGTTTTGGTGGTTGTTTACAACAAAAACAGTGTCAAAGGTGGTTGTGTACTATTTTAAAAAAAAGAACATGAATTTGATTAAGCAAGATCTTCTCCAGTATTTTTTATGCCAGTGAGGACATTTGTGGTGTGGATTGTAAGATAAGAAAACCCCCCCTATGGTTCCCCCACAATCCCAAATTCCCAACGGATAGGATTGACTCCAGTGCAACACCGCACTGGAGAAGATCCTCCCCCGGATTTGATTAATAAGCTGTGAATTGAGGACCTTGATACACATACATAAGTTTTTTTGTACAACTTTTTTCCCTAGGCTGTTTAAGGAAATAGTTGCCTGAACTTACAAGGCCGCCAAGTATGTAGCCCTTTGTTCGTTATTGAAATTAAGTTGACGCTAGCCAATCCTTTGAAAGCCTTCATCAGACACTGAAAGAACAGTCATCAGACGTACATGCTTGGGTATGAATGATATCCTCTTTGGTATCAACCTTTTTGGCGGGCATCAACTATTGCTAAGCAGTGGTCTGATGTTGCTAATTGTGTTCTTTTCTTATATTAACAAATCGGAAATATCTGTTATGGTTTACAGCCTAACTGGGATAACCATAACTATTATTGAGGGGATTCCTGATAATCTTTGTTGATTCTTGATAAAATTATTTCCGAATAAACAAATCTGGAAGCTATTGTAGAAAATTTACTGTGTTCAGTTTGATAATCTCGATTTAAGTACAAAGTTGCTGACTTTAAATCATAAGGTATCTAATTTAAGCAAATGTGCCTCTGAAAATTCTGAAAGTAGTTCCCCTGCCAAAAAATATTCTGTAAGTAGTCAATCATTCAATTATTATTACTCGGGTTAATTGACGTCACAAGTACGACAAGATTAAGATTAGTGACCATTTCTAGAGATTTTGAAATGGATTTTTTTATCTTCATAAACGTTCCATTATGGTTTCATTTCACATCTTCATTTTCTTGTTTTGACCTAGAAGTCCAAGGTAGGTAGTATCAGGCATTGAATTTATGCTTGTCATCTCCAATTACTCCCCTCCTGTTTCCTGCAACCACCTATAGGTTTTAAGAAGTTAAATGTGCTTGAGACAATGTCCCTAATCCTTATTGTTTGAAAATGTACTTCTCGGTTCTGATTCTTCGACTACATTACTACTTGCTTTTCAAATCTCCTTTCATCTTTTAACTTGATAGTTGATGCAATTGGGCAACTTTTCAGGTTGCAATTGTTGGCCGTCCTAATGTTGGGAAGTCGAGCCTTCTTAATGCTTGGAGCAAGGTACGCCTTTGAAATTGTTATCACCCTTTTGTGAGTAATGTTCTAAAAATCTTTTGTGACCTGCAATATTTACCGTTTTGTGTAATATTCCCCCTTAATGATGACAAATGACTATATGGGGTCATCATGTGCTATAGGAACTGTTTATGATTTGACATTCTGACCAAAGCAACGATTATTTACTTAGTGTAGTCATACCTGCAGTCATAATTTTCTTCTTAGAGTTCAAAATTACTCACTTCAGATACGGCAAGAGTTCAAATTCAGGGTCCTGCTTAGGACTTACGATAACTAGCACCTGCCATCTCTATATTCTTCCACCATTGGCGCGACTAAGGAATTTCATTTCCACTCCAGTGATCATTTATTTTACCCGTCCTGAAAATGGGTCTGACTAGTGACCAAAACATATTGACTCTGTTAGTCTCTATCCTAAATCATTCATGATACTCTTTTGTTCTTATAGTTTTTTATACACTCCCTCTGTGCCAGAGTGTTCTTGACAGTTTGGCAGGGCATGTAGTTTTAGGTGGTGCTCAAATTAGCCTTAAGCTCTTATATTGGTTGTTAATTTTTCATATTATCAATTACAAATAGTTCCTGCTAGGACCCTTTGTCTACTTGCACTTTCCACTTATCTATGTTAGTTGTCCCTGTCCTCGCTCACCCTTCACCCCCAGCCGTTTAAGCTACCACGACCACCCCTAACAGCTCCTTCTTCCTTTCCAGCTTATCACATCAATCACCTCTCCTTCATGGTTTCCACTCCCTTGGCCCCCAGTCCAACTAACCCATCTATTCTCTACACGAATGAGAATTGTGACACTGGCGTCAGAATGCTTCATCTTGTTGACCAGGTCCACACCCGCCGACTCGCAGCCTCTAAACTGTCCCTACGGCCTACAAGCTTCTCAATCAAACCGCATGCAGCTCGTCCACTGTCTCCGCCTCTATTCTTCTTCGAAGTCTCCAAGGCCATGAATCAGTCAAGTGGAAACAAATTACATCTTGGATACTGATCATGTGTTGTGGTGTGGTGTATTATGTTGGCTCCCTTAGTGGTGGTGTGAAATCGCTGGAGTGATTACTTTTTTCTTTAAGGAATTTTGGTCTGGAATATTATGCAGGAGTCATTGGAAAAATTTAGAATTGGTGTTGGTTTGGTTGTTGTGGTGGATTTAGGGTAGGAGAAAGATTGTAGGCGTTGTTGGTGGTTGCAAGGGTGGTGAGTCCTGTTAGGAGAGTGAGTGATATTGGTATTGTTCGTCATGGTGGCAAACGCTTTGTGGAGAAGTTTATTTGGATTGAAGGGAGAACACTGGTTTTGTCCATCTTGGGTGTTCGACCATTTGCCAGGGAAGTATGCGAGTCTAGGAGGAGAAAAGGAGGAGAATAATGTGGCGTTGTGCTTTCTTCTCTATCATATGGTGTTTATGTTGGAGAAGACTTAAATGAAACAATTCTGGGAATCGCTCACCCTATTGATTCACTTTGGGACAAATTTTTGTTTTAAGCTTCTTTATGGTCTGAGGTGGGAGCGTGATTTTAAATTGCAGCCATTACCGCGATGCGATGCCGCTTTATAACCTGTTTTGACGTTGCCGCGATGCGACGACTCTTTACGTAACCCCTTTTTTAAAAGACCCTACACTCATTTACTTTGCATTTTAATTAGATGTTATCATAATATCTTACCACTGCAGCACTAATTATAAATGTTACAAGTATTTTTAGTGATAAAATATAGGTATTGTGTGAAAAAATTTGACTTATAAGTATATATATTGGGAAAACCCCTTTCAAAATGCACTCCGCGACACCCGTTCTCCATTACGTGACACCCGCAACATTCCGATACACCGCGAGCGTTTGCGCATCCACGACAGCGACCAACAACTATTCTTCTGAGAAATATGAAGAACTTTTAACACGTGTTTGAGGTTTTCTTAATCCACAAAAAGCTGTACTACTTGAACTTCTTTTTAGAATTATTTCCTTATCTAAAAATTCATGGTGATCTTGGTGGTTAGGATTTCTGGTTAGGGAGAGAGAAGAAGGTCTTTTGGAGTTACAACTTTCAAGAATGCATACTATGCGTAAGTTTTAGTAGATAAGGGGAGATCGTTGGGAACATTGATCGACAGGGTACAATAGTCTTTAAAGCACTCAAAACTTACCAAATAGAGATGTTTAAAGATCTTTGTGGGACTACCAAAAAGGAAAGTGTATATGTCTCGTTTGGTTCAAACAAAAATGAGGGTTTGGGTTGGGTGACACAACCCAAAGCCAAAAGATTTGCTTGGTTGAGCATTTCGGTTGGGCAATCTGACCCATTGGGTTTCACGAACCCCATAGATATAGGTTTCATCCAACCTCACCTATCCCCCTCTTTTTACAACCCCTCTTCTCCCAACCTCCCCCAACCAAATATAGCCAATGGGTTCATACAACCCAACCCCATAGTCAAAACAATCATGAACTAAACGGGGCCATAGATCTTTCTGGAAGACGAAGTACAGAATTATACTACCCAAGTACATTTCAGAGACTAAAGACTCTCTGGCCTTGTTGGATGTCCACTTGTTAGTTGTTCGGTTCCTGTCATATTACTTCTTCAGTGCTCATCAATGGAAGCCAAGGTATGATAAGGATAAGATACTCTGCATGCATCATGTGTGCCACTAAATTCATAAATAGTCAAGTCTAAGAACAAAACCGCCATTAACAGTTTCCCTCAGATCGTAGCCTAGGAGTTGAGGAGGGTTACATTCTTTTTTTTGGGTAATTAGGAAAATAGGATTACGTATTTTTTTTTAACAAGTCGGGCTGGACGACCATTTTGCTGTCTGTAACTGCCGGCGACAGTTCACGAGCTGGACTAGCCCAGCTTTAAACGTGAACTGCTTAGGGAATATCAAGTCCAAGCCCTTCAAAATCAGGCAGGTTGGACGGGTTCCATGTGTCACCCTCCCATGAAGATCTTTAGATAAGAAGGATCCAAAGTGAAACTGGTGCCAAAGAGAATGTGGTAAAACTCTAACAGCCACTCCAAGCATATATGCCATCATACTTCTTGTATAGCATGTTAAAGTACCATCTTGTTGCGACTTTGTCCATCCATTACAATGATGGATAGCTGAAGGGAGACTAACCTAGTTATCTCTATGATTTTAAACTAATACTCTCCGAAAAGATGCATTACTTCTCTACATAAGAGGAAAGTTTGAATGTAGCGAAGATGTTTTCTCATGGTTCTTTAGAATACAACCCTACATTTGATGGCGGTTGTGGTGGAGGGAAATCAGCATTTTGGGCTTATAGGTCCCTCGAATAGTATAGATTTCAAATTGTTATTTATTTTTGTAATGTTCGTTTGATTTATTTCATTGGTAAACTGATTGCAATTATGTGTCTGAATTCTTTATTAGCTTGCAGAGTGAAAGAGCCATAGTCACTGACATTGCTGGAACAACTCGGGATGTTGTTGAAGCCAGGATATCAGTTCAAGGAATCCCTGTTACCCTGCTCGACACCGCTGGTATTCGAGAAACAGAAGATGCCGTAGAAAAGATTGGTAAGTACGACTATTCTTCAGGGGAGCTAAGTAATTATTATTTATGCTACAAAGTTGTTTGCTTATTAGCTAGGTAAAATGCGGATTAAAGCAATAAGAGAGACCCAGATGACTAATACTTGCTTCAGGATCGACCTTTCTGGAAAGGGTATCTTATACATCTTCTCTGGATTTGTCATTTTAGTGAGTTACAGACCAAAATCTTGGGAACCACTAGTCATTGGAATATCTTACATGATGTCTCTAATCCTGTTAAATGGAAAAGTGGATATCCTGGTAACATATACTTTTTAGCACAAAAGACGTCGGTAGTCTCAATTTCCGTCTCTATCTCAACTCTTTTGTTGGCTCTATTCGTTCCAAATACTTGCTGGACCTCACAACCGCAGCCGGGTACCGGCCGGAAGGTTTAAGTCCTCTAACTAGAAAAGCAACCAATTGTTTGCTCACTGAAGTTTGGTTAGAGTACTTACCGGCTTTGTTACTAGACTTGCAGGACTTGGCTGGAAGTGCCAGCTTGGGTGCGTGTCAAAATGTCCCTTTCGGGCAATTATCTGGTAAATTTAGTCTAAACTGAAGTGTCCAGTGTAGCTATGTGAGCTAAAACAAAGTGTCTTTCTGACATAGCTTACCGGTAGTCATTTTTAAAGTGCAATAAAAAAAGGATTTTTTTCAGAAAAGTCATAAGGGCTAGCAAATGGGAAGATAGACAAAACTTAGGCTTACTTATTTCTCAAGATCAGGGCGGAGAGACGAGTTACTCTTTCAAAAGCTCATTAGACTAGGTTTTAGCCTTTGTCACTTCAGCTAGATAAATGGGTCTGCTGACCTTGAATGGCCTATGACCATAAGTCCATAGGGAAGTTGAACTAATTACTTTGCATCATTGAATAATGCATCTGTGATAGTGTTATTTATTGTTGATCAGTCCTTACTCTTTTTCGAAATTTGGGTTAGACATATGTCCTCGTGATATTCTTTTAGGACATATGTTACTTTTTGTTAGAAAAGAGAGTTGCTCAAGTGGTACGGACTAGGGAGCACACACTTTCATCCTGCGTGTTGGGGCTCGATTCTCACCACCCTAGTGCCTCCCTTTAAACTATAAAAAAAAATGAAGAAAAGGGAAATATGTTAATTCTATCTTTACTTGTTTCTCGTTTTGTTGGATGGGGTTCGTTTATGATTATCACGATTTTAGTTGGAAATTATTGAACTTTAACCATTTTCTTTTTTTTCTTTTTAATGGTTTTCCTAGAAGCTCTATATGTTGCTCCACAAGAAACAATGGACAATAATTTTGATAAGAAAACATTACAAGGCCTATTCTTGA
>ONZK01003720.1:751-25020 GCA_900322385.1 Pharnaceum exiguum
TGCTGGGGAGATATATATTGGCAATCAAAGAAGCCTTGTTCTGGATTAGGAGGGAAACTTTTGCACTTAATGCCATCATTTCAACAGATTGCGAGAGGAGGGCTGGGGAATTGATCACTTCATACTGTTTGTCTCTTCTAACAAAAAGGATGTAATACTTTAATATAGGGAATTCAATCATTGACCAAACTTGGTAGCACTTATATGAATAATGTCATGCTTGATCAGCTAGCTAAGAAGGCTCATAGTCGGACTTTTGGGACCAGAACATTGATGACTTCGATGTTTAGTTGGAGGCAATGTTTTGAAAACCGAACAGGACATCGAACCGGTCTCTCAAAAGGTTCATTGGTTTAACCGGTTTAACAGGTTCAACCGGTGCTAAAAACCGGTCAAAATCGGTATCTTTAAATAATTTTTTAAAAATATATTAATTTTATTTTTTCTGGTCAAAGTTGGTCAAGAACCGGTTAAAAACCAGCCAAACCGGTCGGGTTTGTCCGGTCTAACCGATTTTTGACCAACCCGATTTTTAAGCCTCAGAAACCGACTGAACCTCCAGTTCCCGGTTGAATCGGCCGGTCCGGTTCGATTTTTACAACATTGGTTGGAGGCATACAATAGCGACTTAGTTTGGGAACATGACTCTTTTAATATTTGTATTATAAACGCTAATCCTGAGCAGCAAGTCTTCCGTACACCCGGTGTATAGGTACACCGGGTGGCACGTCAGCATTTTTGTAAAAAATTAACATGGATGACTAGTAGGTCTTTTTATATGACTAATGACTAGTGCGCATTTTTATATGACTAATGACTAGTAGATATATGACTAGTGAAATCTTTTATATGACTAATGTCTCCGAACTACCACCTGACTTTTAATCACTCATTTTTTTTCCTTTTTACTTTTAATAAAAAAGTAGTGCCACCTAAACAGGTATATGGTGTAGCCTAGACTAGGAGAATCCTGAGGTAATGCCATTCGTGGCATAAAAAAGAAAAAAACCTCTTGTCAATTTTGTTGTACGAAATCACCATTTTTTTTGAATAAATAATTTGCTAATATTAACCTCCAATTTTACGACAATTAAATTTTATTTCTGATCAATTCACTTTAATTTAATTCAATATTCACTTTATATAAGTTTATCGAAGTTAAATTAAATTATATTACAACAAAAGATAAGGTGGCCTAACCGCCTAAGTATAAAGAATTTTTTTTATGGAAAAGTATAATAAATTGCATCTAGAGAAAATGACAAAGTACTACTGCCATTAGAAACTGATATTCTCCCCGAGATAAGGTACTACTGCCATTAGAATACAAGATAAATTTTGAAAGTCAACCAATTTTTTAAGAAAGGATAACTTTGTCGTGCTGTTGTCATGTAGACGAAAACCTATATAACATTATATAATCCAGCCACAATTCATCTTAATATTAGAAAAGACTTTGACTTTCATAAAATGTCAAATGTCTTCACATTCGCAGCTGTTGCACGCTAAGCGTGGAGAATGGAAGGGCCGTTACATTTCAACATCAAATTGTGCAGTCATGCAAACATGCTCTTCTTTCAACTTGTCCAGTATATGACATCATTCTTTTTATGTAATCTTTTTTTAGCAAGTCCTCCGTGCACCCGGGTGTTACGTCAGCATTTTTTAAAAAATTAACATGGATGACTAGTAGATCTTTTTATATGACTAATGACTAGTGCGTATTTTTATATGACTAATGACTAGTGAAATCTTTTATATGACTAATGTCTCCGAACTACCGCCTGACATTTAACCACTCATTTTTTTCCTTTTTACTTTTAATAAAAAAGTAATGCCACCTAGGGAGGTGTACCCATGCACCTGGTGTAGCCTAGACTAGGAGATCTTTCATTATTAGACAATGCAAAGTATAAACCATATACGTATTACGTATTAGATGAAAATCTTCCTAAATTTGGGTTTTAAATATCAGTATGTTGACGTTGAAAATCACAACGATTGACCTTTGAGTGTTTCTTAGAAAGAAAAAAAAACTCAAAAAATTTGTCTCACTGCTGGTAACTTGGGAGGCAAATGTCTAACAAAGACTGTTGTCTCTTCAGAACTGTATCTGATCTTTGGTAGAGTATATAGTGTTTTTGTTTAATTTGTATAATCAATATCTATATGGTCTTAAGAAGGATCGGAGAAGGAGAAGCTTAAAGAATAGCGGCAAGCTATAAAAACAATAATTACAAATGAATATCGGTATTACAACTTCATACGACCAAAAGAATGAACTAAACTAAGCTAAACTAATTTAACTGAATTAGAAATTAGTTTTTGGAATTTGAAGAGAACATGCTCTATGTGCAACATCAAATTAGAATAATAGAATGCAGATGGCGAGCATCCCTAATTCCCTACCCCCTTTTTTTTTGTGTGTGATCGTTTTGATTCATTGCAATTGTCGTTGATCCATTATGAATACACTTAGTAAATGAGTTGTTCGGTTGATCACAGGTTTGGTTTTCTCTCGAGTTCGATCATTTCGATTTTAGCATTCTCGGGTTTTAACGGGTTCAATTTTGGTTTAACCCAACATATTTGTACAATTGTTTTTAATTGATACAAAAAAATACATTATTAATAATTTGTTAATTTTAACACATTAATCTAATTTTTATTAGTAATTGCAATTGTAATATGTAGTTATGTACTTTTATTAATAACTTGTACAAGACAAACGTAACGCATTGTTTCAGTCAAGTCGACTTTGATCCAATCAGGTTTTTCAAGTTTGGTAATAAGTTTTCGATATGGATCGATTTTTGTGTTCATCAATTGTCATGCCGGATTTTAGATAAATTTTAGGTCTGGTAAATCTCTACAACAACGACAACAACTCACTCTAATCCCACCTCATATGGGGTACTAAGTAAGTATGATGTGCGTAACCTTACCCCTAAAATTATGAATAATGAAGTCCCAGCAATACATACGTCCTTCATTGCTCCAACTTGCTGTTACGCCTCAAAATATATTACTCCTTGCTGGCTATCACTCCTATAACAAATGAGAACAAGAATCCATGCCAATAGAGTACATACGGTCAAGATATCCAATTATTATAGGGTTTGCCTAATCTATTTTGATGAAGAACATATGACTGCAAAATTTGAGTGTTTGCATGCCGAGGACTTGCTTAATTCTCATGAGCAAGTTTGCTTTCAGTTGACCATTTTTTGGTCGTAAAGTTCGTAATAATAAGGGTTGTTGTAGACTTCTAGTCTAATGATCTAATCCCAGTGCTCGTCATTACGTCATCCATTATTTCGGATGCTTCTAACATCCGTACATACTCTTTTGGAGTCATATAGCATTGCTCCCAACCAACAACTAAAACAAATCAACATAATAAGTCAACCCGAAGATGTTGTCTGCGTACGGAAACTCTGACGTGTCCGTTGCATGGATGGCGGACGGCGCCAGACAGTCCAAGTCCCTTTTTGATCTGTTGGGCTAACACTATGATCTAAATGGATGGGTTCTCATGAGAAGATCATCGTTCGTTTCCATAAGCGAAATCAATGTTTTGAAAACCGAACCGGTCTCTTAATGGTTTTATTGGTTTTACCGTTTTAACTAATTCAACCGGTACTAAAAATCGATTAAAACCACTATTTTAAAATATTTAACTAGTAAAATTAATAAAAAAATATCATTTTATTTTGGAAAACGATCTGACCGGTTTTGACCAGGCTGGTTTAACCGGATTTGAAACCGGCCAGACCATGGATTATTGGTTGAACCGGCTGATTCGGTTTTCAAAATATTGCGCAAAACTAAACGGGCGAACTAGGCAAACTCATTAACCATCCACAAATATGTGGTGATGAAACATTTTAAAAACTCCATCCAATTCTATATAATCTTTCACCTCAACGGTGACGAAACAAATGTGCATAAGTGTCAGACAAATGTGCATTTCCGTAATTACAATAATACGGAGTATGTTATTTTACCTATAATATTACATAAAATTAAAAAAATAAGGATACAGTCGTTATACAACTTATTGTACTGATAGGTTCTTTATTTCTTTATTTTGTAGTGACATGTTTTTTTTGTCAATACAAATCAATCATTTCTTCGTGTTCAAAGTTTATTGTTTTTGTGCTGACAAATTTACAAATTTATCAATACAATTCCACATATTTCCAACAGCGAAATCACACCAAACAAGTACTCCAATGTGTTTAATAATTCTTTGACGAAAAAAAATCATTTTTTGAAAATTTTCTTTTTTTTTTCTCGCGGTTGATAGGGGATTAAAAGAAAAGAGAAATAAAAATAGAAATTCAAATAAATCAACGTCCGTCCTTAAATGTAGGACTAAATTAAGGGTGAAAAATTTTCCTTGACAAATCCTTATGGTCCTATTGTTTTTGTGCCAAGAACATGATATTTTCCAATGTGTTAGAGACTTCGAGCTGATGCTAACTAATTTGCTTCTCTAATTCTTAGGTACACCGGTGTACGGGAACATCTTATGGATTTATAACTATTATTACAACATATATCATTAGTTACATTTTTAATGCCATTAGTCGGTCCATTTATAATTAGTCATAAATCTATAAGGTGCACCAATACACCCGGTGTACCAAAGACTTGTTGAATTTGTTTAAAGTGGTAGATCTATCTAGCTAGTAATTCATCAAGTAGTGTAATTGCATACATATAAGACGTGTCACTTTGGAATTTTAGAATCTAGTATATCGGTCAGTCCGTCACTACTCTTTGAAGTTGAGCTAAACAGAATTGTTTAGAACTCAGTTGAAAAAAAAAATACCATTATCATTAACCCCTAAAAGCTTTAAATTTGTAGTGCAACAGGAAAAAAGTTGAGGCTTGCATTTTTGGAGTCATTCCTTACTCGTAGTCCCATAAAATGACTTTTTTTTTTTTTGGAGGCTTATGTTGTTTAGGACAAGTTTGTCAATTGTAGATGTGAAATAGAAACAGAAAGACAGTAGATATTGAAAAACTTGGCAGTATTGTGGAAGCAAATTAAATAAGCAATGGCCAAATTAATTGATTTTTATCAAGTATAAAAAAAGCAATGAAATTCTTCAGAAGGGTATTGATCAGATACGATTTTAAAGTGACAGCAACTTTGTCTCTTTTCTTCGTTTGGAGTTGCATGTCATGCAACTACTCAATTGGGCACGTTAGAAAAAACTGTGACAAATGGATCCAGCTATACACTGGGAGAGTGGAAGGGTAGACGATCGTCGTGCCTCCCAACCGCCGATAAAATGGACATCACGTCACTCACTCCAAAAGTCATTTGCACTCCATTCTCTCTCCACCTTTCTGTAAGGCTCGTCCGATTGATTCTTTTGGGTAGGATTGGCCTCGTATAAGGGCGCCATGATGATCAATAGTTCAATACGCATACGGCTACTTAATTAGACGTCCAGGATTCCAGGAACATAAATATTAAAAATATATATACTCATGTATGGTTGACTATTGCTTGACAAAATGTCTATAGAATTTTTTTAAAGGCCCTTGTTAATGTAACTTTTGTTTAAAACATCTAAATAGAAAAGTGAAGTGATAATTTCATCAATAATAATAATAACCAAAAATAGAAGAGACTAATTAGAGCATTTCTTGTGCATTTGATTTCAGGAGGTGCTTAAGGAGAGAGAAGGATGACATTTTGATGCTAGAGTTAGGGAGGAGTGCCATCTTAGTACTTCAAAAGCATGTCCATATTTATGTAGCATGGTCAGCACATAAACCGATGTGATGTGGTGCACAAAATAAATAAAAAATAAAAAAAGTGTATAAAAGTCGATCTTGGGATCTTCCTATTGGCATAAGTTTTCAAGAATATTGTGCCATTTTATGTTTGTGGTAGTTATATGGTGTACACTACAATTATTATGTAGTGCACATAATTTTTTTAAAAAAATTTGTTTTACCTGTTTTCCAACTTTTCCCCCAAGTATGTGGTGCATGTGTATTAAAGTACCGCAGCTCCGCCACTTAGTGTCAAGTTGGTGCTATCTAAGTAAATAAAAAAGAAAAATATTTAATTGGTTAATAAATATTTTGATGGAACCACTTTAGCTGTGTAGCACCAATTTACATAGCTTTGTATTGTAGAAAAAATGCTTATAAAGTGCCAACTTTTTATATTATATATAATCTCTCTCTTTGAAGCATATGTAGAAATGATACTTTGGAGATGCTCATTAATCTCAATCTCAACTAAAAGTTAAAAAGTAGAAAACATATTGCACCAAAATAAAAGGAAATATGGAACTAATGAATATTTTTATGCGTTGAGTGGAGGAGTTCGGATCACCTATTTGCAATCGTACGATTGAGATATGGGTAGATTAAAGAGTAAATGAAATGGAAATTGAAATACAACATGGAAATGATAATACAATGGTGTATTTTTTTTTGGGTAGGCATACCAATGGTGTATAATATTTAAGAGAGCAGGTAGAACATGATCATTAGTTATAGACAAAAATAATCATACTAACAATGACATTAAGTTTAAGTTGTATTACACAATATCAACAAAAAAATTAAATTAAAAATTATTTTTCATGCTTAATTTTTTTTGACAGGTTTTTAAATTGCCGACTTATTTTGAGATTTTGAATACGACCTCCGTAATTGAACTCAAGTGGATTGTATACATTGCTGACATAAAGACATGAACAGAGGTTTGTGGGGCTTTTTTTTTGGGCTGCAAGATTTTTGGGCATTATTTAGATCGTAATCTTCATCTGAATTTCACGTGCATATCCGACGGTTTTACTTGCGCTTTCTGTCACATATTCTTGCATTGTACTTTCACCCGTATCTCTCTTTTGATTCTATAATCTCTCAGGTTCTCACCAGTCACCAGTCACCTCCAGTTGTTTAATTTTGCCGGCACTATCATTTTAAATCCTCATTTTCTATTTTCTTTTCCTCCATATAATATCCAATCACGCATGTGTACTTTCTTACTTCCTAGACAAGCAGTAGCAGTCTAGCTCTAGCACCTCGTGCAGTCGTGCTTGGCTATTAAAAAGTAAATTTAATTTAATTTAATTTAAGTTAAGCTAAGCTCTTTAGTTTTTTTTTTTTTATGGAATAAGCTCTTAGTTCTAGTGTCTATAAAGTTGAAATAATTATCTCTTTCTTTCAGGTTTAAGTTATTATGGCAATAAAATTCATTACAAAAGCTTGGAGCCTTTGGGGAGAAGTTAGAAATTTCGAATTAAAGCAGCTGAACCATCCGTTGTGCACTTGTGCTTCTTATTTTTTTTGATGGACTTGTGCTTCTTATTAATGAAAGCATTTTTATTTGGGTTTTAATTTCTTTAACTCGTTTATTTAAAAGTTAGGTTTTGTTTTTCCATCAAAAAAAAGAAGTTAGGTTTTGTTTGATGGCTTTGGGCCATTTAACTATTTGGGTTAAGTAAAGATCAAGGTCCATTGCCTATAAAGTTAAAACAATTACCTACATCTTTCAGTTTTAGATGATTATGGACTATATCAAAATGGCAAAGAAAATCTTCTATTACTTCGTAATTTTAGTGAAGTTGTTGGAATTCAATACTTCATAGCAGCAATGGATCAATCCCAGAAACAACCTCTCTATTTTCTTAAACAAGGGTAAGGTTGCGTACATCCCGACTCCCATCCCGACCCCCGAGCACCCCCATTACACTCTGTTGTTGTTATTGTTGTTGTTGTTGTGTTTGTTGTTGTTGTTCGTTAGGTAAAGATCAAGGTACTTCAACTCATTTATATTTACCACAAAAACACACAACTGCCTGGACATAACCTGTTTGTCCGCCTACATGAAAACTAAAATATACTGGTGTACTAGAGAACGAGTGCTACACTCACTAAAACAGAGCTCATACGACTGACTAAAAGAAAGCTCATACGAGTGACTAAAAGGGAGAACATACTACTGATTATTACAACAAGTTTTTGGTATATTAGATATAAATTTACACCGGGTGAAATTGTGACTAATTATAAGGTACTGACTAAATGTGATTATATGATGACTAATAATGCATGCATTATAATGCTCTGACAAAAAACACTATGTGTAAACTACACCGAGTGCACCTAGCTAAGAATTGGAGGATTAATTAGTGTAGTTGAGAATTGGAGGATTAATTAGTGTAGTTGATTTGATGCATTATAAAATGTTTATCTTAAAAAGCCTTTTGAACTTTAAGTACATATTACTCTCATATTTTTTGTCACCAAAGCTAAGGTAGATCGAGTACTATTGATTTTTGAACATGAGATTTGTAGAGTTAGAAGGACATTAATTTTTTTCTTTGTAAGTATGGAGAACATCAATATTAATCATTATACTACTCCGGTACTCCCTCTATTGACAAACAAATGTGAATTGTGATCAAGAAATTGTGCCTATCCGAAGTGTGCTATATCGCATAGATGTAGAAAGATATAGGCCGAGAGCCAGAGACCACTAGCCTCGCCAAATTAAGGTGCATGCTCCACACGCAAATTAGATGGCATGACAATTTTGGTAAATTTGTTTCTCAGAAGAACAGTACATTTTCTCAACTGAACGTGTAATATTGTCGTCTAAGAAACACCCGCACACATGGTTCTTCATCAGCATCTCACCTAACACATGGATCGTTTATATAAGGCAACGCATTGACGCAGACTCTACTCTACGGTACTCCGTATTGTTTACGCTGATTCAGTTTAGCTTAGTACTATACGGAGTAGATTAGGAAATACTCGTGAGGAAATGTTAAACTCTCTTGGGTACCTTTCAATGAGAGAAACAAAAAATTCAGCTTATAATATATATAAGAGGGTGTGTGGCCTAGATTCTTATTAAAGGTGTTTCTCCTTTGTATTTTCTGCCTCATTCTCCCTCCTACTTCTTCACCTCTATCATATTAGAACTACCTAAAGCTTTTAAAGGACTCTTAAAATGGCCAAAAGCCAAACCCCCAATTTGATGCTTTTGATTTTGATCAATGTGGAGAGTAATTAAAACTTGATTTAGGTGAGAATAGAGAAGTTGGAAGAAGAAGGTGAGGAAAAATACAAAAGAGAATCACTTTTGAGTAGAAGATAGGCCAAACACACACTCTAAGTATTTCTTTATCCGACATTGGGGTCTCTTGTTTCCAACTTCTTTACTTTTAATTGAATTGGATTTTTTTAGCTAAAAACTAAACCAAACTGTGTTGTGTACATACACATAAACATTTTTTCTATTGATTTTATTCAACAATTTTAAACTCATGTTAATAAGTTTAGCTCTTACAACGAAGTTGGGTTCGTTTTTATCAATTTATGAGGGTAGATGATCAAATAAGATATCTTATCTCGTAAGCTGCATGAGGAAGATTATCAAATTATCTCCTATCAATAAGCTTTTTGGAATTTTATCCCTATATTGATAAATATATCCTTTATTGTCATTTCAAGATTATAAGCTTAAGCTACAGTTACTCGTCCGAACACTATAATTAGAACATAGATTAATCTTCAGTTACAACTATAACTAGCTTAACAATTCCAGCTTCATCAATAGCTTAACCTTCAGCTGTTACAGCTACCTTTGTCAAACATACCCTTAGACTTGAGGAACTACCAATAATTTCATATTTTCATGACAATAGAGATGGCAATTATCATATACAAGGTATGAAGTAACACTCTAAATTGGAATATTAAATTTTAGAAAGATATAAGAGTTCTTTTTTTGGTTTCAAGATATGGAGATCACATTAGTGAGCCTTTACCCGGTGGATGGCATTGGAGAAGTTCGAGTGTCATTGCTACTGTATCTGTCGTCAATTCCTCATCAACCGAAAGTCTTATTATTGAAAAAATTGGCTGCAAAATACGAGTAATGATTTTGCAGATAGTACTCATTCTTTTGACCAGTGCTTAAGAACTGAGAAGCGCAAGGCTCTACGTTAAAAGGCTAGCTGAAGCCCAACAAGTGACCGCTTGGTTTGTTATTTTGGGGACAAAATCAGATACCGCAATCCCATACAGAAACGACAAAAGTAGAGATTATGATATTGATTTTAAGTACTTAGCATAATGTCATCATACTAATTAAGTATGTTGAAGATGATTATTCTAATGAACGCAAACGCGGATACGTACGTCAGTCGCTTGTGAGATAATGGTTTATGGAGACCATGACACTCTTTTTCTCCAATCACGCGGATTCATTGGATAAGAAATGGAGTCACCATTAAAAAAATAAGGCACAATATATTTTCTAAATATATACTGTTGAGGAATTAAGCTAAATTACTACCCCTATCCATAAAAATATTCACCTTTGCAATCAACAAAAACTTTACATTAAATATGAAGAGCTGAGATTCCTTAAATAAAAGTAAGAATGAACATAATTTCCTGCCTGCCTCCCAGAATAATAAAGTAAAAATCTTAGTGCCCCTCAAAAAAAAAAAGTAAAAATCTTAGTGGGAGGATGAAAATAAAAAGCGTAAACCTTTCATGGAGATGTCGCTAAATGCTAATCAACTTGAAACGATCGTACATATTTCACATAGCGAGTACAAGGTAATTTGTGTGTTTTTATATTTGTATATTATTTGAAACATCTAGGGGTTTAAATCTCTCAAACTAGACAGATTTTCCCCCATTATTTCACTAACATAATAGGCAAAGTCTATTAATTACAATCCAATTATGCCTATGTATAATTTTCTGAAAATACATAGTATGTTATGAATAGCTCTTGGTAGGTATAAAAAGATACCTGAGACACTTCAAATTGGAATTCAAAACAACTGAAGAAATGTACTCCGTTTGAAAGGATTTAAGCTAAATTATAATCAACAAGGGTAAAAGACATCAAAAGTGCCAACTTTCACTTCCATCCAATTGTCAATAACATATTTTTATATCCAAATGTTATAAACTATTGCATATAAATGGCTGTTTGGCTAGGGACCGTTAAGCATTACACTATCATCTCTTTAAGTAATTTTTTAATTAAACAATGATCCAAATTGAGTAACAGGGATCCACTAATGTACATGTATGCACTTTGAGCTTGCAGTTGTGTAGGACCACCTTCATGAAATCATACAAGTAACAGTACAGATATAGGGCTGATTGATATCCCCCCACCATGATTCTATTTTGTATTTTGTCAAAGAGTACAAAGATTCATTCCCAAGTACTCTCATCCTACTACTCCTTAATTAAACAGCCTGTTTTTTAAGATTTTATTTATAATAATTAAGCAAAGCAAAAGAAACACATATATACCCTTCAAGCCCCAAGGATCAATGATTCATCATTTATATTCCCCTATATAAAAGCCTCTTCTTCATATCATCCCAACAAACAACAAAACAACTTCCCAAACCCTCCAAACCTCTACTCCCCTCTCTCTCTCTCTCAAATTTCTTAATTCATCTCTTTTCTCACTTTCCAAAACAACCATGACTCATATGTTTAAGAAACACCAACAAAGTACTAGTATCACAAACACAACACAAGCATCAAGAGAAGCTTCTGCCCTAGGCATGCACAAGGACTCACGTGTGATATCTAAAGTCCATCATCAACAGCCGAAAATCAGAATAATTCATATTTTTGCCCCTGAGATCATTAAGACAGACGTAGCCAACTTCAGGGAGCTCGTACAAAGGCTCACTGGGAAGCCCTCAACGGAGAGCAACAACAACAACAACAAGGGCGGCAGGAAAGGAAAAGATAAAGAAAAGAAGGCGGTGAAACGGGCCTCGCAGCAGCTTGTTGGTGGAGATATGATCGGGTATGGTGACATGTCCAACGTCAACACCAAGCTGGAGGTGATGATGGGGGCTGCTGGGTCTCCGTCGTCGTCTTCGGATCATCAGCTTGATCATATTAACAACACATCTGGTGGGTATTTGACAGCATTTACGGATATAGATGATAGTTTTGACTTTAGCTCTGTGTTCCAATTGGGGTCTGCTGATACACCTTCTCATCTCAATGCATTTGGAGATCATGGTACCCAACTATCATTTAGAGGGTGAGTAAAAAACAAAGAAAATACAAAAAAAAAAAATTCTATTCCTAGTAGAGTTACGTATGCTTGACTTGGTTTACATTTTTTTTCTTGGATTGGTTGGTTTGAGACTTTGAGTGCAGGATGGTATATTTCTAATTGGTGGGAATTTGTAGAGGGAATTATTTTCTTTATTCATTGTAGTAATCCATCGGTTTGATGCATGATTGTATGGGTGAGAACTTTAGTTAGGAGGTTGATGATTATGGTGGTGATTTTGATTCGATTAGGGTTTTGTGACATGGGTGGAAATTTGATATTGGTAGGTAACGTATAATACGTACCATGGGGTTTAATTTAACTGATGATGAGGATGAATTAATTGATGATTTTGGTCCTCTCATATGTAGTGATTGACTTTATTGTAATGTAAATGTAAATATAAGAGGGACTTGACATTATGAATGATTTTTTATATGAGCAATTGTTCTCTTATTCTTAGCAGATTCCTGGTATCAAATACTTCGCATTGGTTTATCAATTGACATGTCTAAGCCATGTTTATTATGTGCCACATGCAAAAGAATATGCCCACTTGGTTCTCTCTACCGATCATTTCACCAATTCCTGGTGTTTTTTTTTCCTTCTCATTGTCGAATGGGGGAGTAAGTACGAATTTCGTTCTTCCCCCCTCATCATAAATTATAGATAAGAATTTCTGGTGAAAATATCTATGCAAAATTAGGTCACAAGCAAGAGTGTATAATTTTATATGAAACTCAACGTAGTTGAACCTCTTCTCATAAACTACTAGTTTGTCAACCAAAAGAGGGAAATTAAATATTGATGCATACCCTAGCACACATTGCTCGATTCCAAGACAGGGATAAGACATATTGCCTTATTGGGTCCTTGGGTTGGGCTGTGGGCGGTATTCATCTTGTAGTTTAGCTAATTTTGGGGTTTCTATTCATTATGGATCTCCATCATTAGGAGATTAATTAGTAATAGAGCAAACGCACACTCTGATCAACTAAGTGTCTTTTGCATTGATATAGCATATGTACTCCTTACTGATGCTTACGTGATCACATTTTGGACGTGCAGTTCGTTTAACAAAAGCTTTTATTATTTGTTCTCCAGTTGAGAATCCAATGCTACTTCGGTACTTCCATCGGATAAGAAGTGCGATTAATATGTAAGATATGCACGATATGCGTTGGACAATCATAATTTCTTTAAGGGAATATTAAGAGAAGCATATAAATTCTGCTTGAATCGCTGATGTAAAAAAATTGAGCCATCAGTAAAATCGACGTCCATAATAGAGCGTGGCTTGGGATTTTGCGTAAGCACCTTCAACTAGCTAGAGTCGTTTGTGAAATGAACCCTCTAATTCAATCCCAGTGTCATCCACCGTAGTTTTATTGCTGCTAAAATAAATCACTATTGGTAGTTGTATCTATACGAACCAGATGCATTTAAACCCCCCCTCCTTTTGTTTTAATTTTGTTAATATGGTTCATAACTACAAAGCTTCCCTCAAGTTATTTTCAATCTCCAATTCTTAGGTACACCCGGTGTACACATATACCGGGTGAATTTATAACTAATACTATAACATATATCATTAGTCATATTTTTGATGTCATTAGTCAATGCTTTTATAATTAGGTGTACGTGTACATCCGGTATACTAAATACTTGTTGATTTTTAATTACCGGTGGTGATAAAGAGTCAAGTTACACTAGAGTTACGTTTAGCTCGGCTTCAATTTGTTAGAGACATTGAGTTTAAGGGTCTATTCTTTACAACTTAAGTTCAATTTAGAACAGTTCAGCTTCATTCAGTTTAATTCAGTTTTTCGCAGTTCGGCTCGTAACTTGCGAAGGCTCATAAGTTTTAATCCCGGTATCCAATGGTAGTTATTAATATATCATTGGAAAGGTCTCACCACATAGTTTAATAAACGTACAATATTGATAGGGTTTTGATAAGTGTCAAAATAATTAAAAAAAAATCAGTTCAGTTCAGTAAAGTTCAGCTCTAAAGAACGGGCTCAAGTAATTGAGTCTTGAGTTCTTTTCGAGCTTATATATTGACAAGCAATAAAAATTAATTTGTTTTATTTTTCTAATAGTTAATTACTTATTCAACACATGATTTAAAAATAGCCATGGGAGTCCAATATGACTAGCTATTTTGCCAATTTCTAATGTGTTCAAAAACCTTTTATATATATGCGCTTCTTTTGTTTAATAGGAGATTTCATCATATATAATATCCGCCAATATAAGAGTACTTAGGATAAATGTAAATTTTTTGGTCCTAAATGGAGATATGTGGCTAAAGGCCGATAATAATAAAATATTGTAATATGCATTAAATGTTAAATAAAACTAAAGACAAAAATATTTAGAGCAGCTAGGTTGCGAACTTTTCAAGTTGCGTTTAGCCTACATACTCAGTTGAGCTCATTCGTTGAGTTTGAAAACCTCGCAAATCAGAGCATTATCTAAGTAGCAGTGTAGCACAAGGCCTGACATCATTGCCATGGGTGGGTTTCATACTGTCTGACACTTCCGCAACAGAACTACAGAATGCACTAGTACTCCGTATTACTTTACGATTCCAAAAGAAATGCCAACGTGAAACATAGGATTTGACTTTTGATTTTTGTTATGTTTTTTTTTGGAGACATGCAAGGAGCCGAAAACCTTTCCTTTTCAGTTTCTTATCTTAGCTTTCTGATAATCAGTTGTCAATAAGACGTTTAGGCGGTGTCACATCAACGAATACGATAAGCTGATAGAGCGTGAGGAGTTTCTTCTGGCGGTTCAGTGTAGTTGCATAAGAAATTCCAGTGATTGAGACATATTTAGTGTTTTCTTCCTTTTCTTTATAAAGCCAAACGAACGTGACGCACTGACGCGTTACTTGTGTTCCTTTAGCTTCAAGGGGTAAATGTTTGTTATCCAAACACTAATTTCTAGGTTACAACAACGATCCCATTATAACATCTCAAATGCGGTACTGAAAGAGTCTGATTTACTCATTTCTAAATTGGTAATATTAAAAAAAAAATTGTTTAGAGAAGTAAAACTCTGACCTATTGATATATTTTTTGATTGTAAGGAAGTTAACCATACGTAAGAATCGAAAACACCTTTGTTAGTGCAATCTTTAATTAAATTAATGTCATCCATTTGGAGAATTTCTGAATGGTATGTTATGCTCCGATCTAATGAGCAATTTCAAAAAATAACACAAGAAATGACATGGATCCTTGCTTGATTATTTATATGATCTTTAGTGACGAAAATGTTCTTTTTTTATATATTTGGTGTACGATGAAAATGTTCTTTTTAATGGCCATTAGCCAATATACAAGTGTAGATCGCTATGCTATGAATAAAAAAATGCATTTAGAGTTCAGTACATTATCATAATGCCTTTTTTTATTACCAGATTAAATTTTTTGGGACAATCTTATTTTACTACCTGAAATGTAATTACAAAATAACACATATACTAACTCACGGCTAAATGACTACTCATGAAATTATATGGGAAGAGATAGTTTCTCAAGTAGTAGAAAATATAGTTCAATCTCAAGGTTGGAAAATAAATTCTCCATAACAGAAAGAAAAAAGATGATATGATCAAGTAAGCAAATCGTTCCCCGCCAGAGGAAACATTAAATAAATAAAGTAATAATGCACAAATGTCAACTACAGCGTCAAATAAATTCACAAATTGGTATATATAGAAGAAATTTGGCTGCTTGAACCTCCTACTGAGCTGTTGTATGTTTTAACCATTAAAATATTCAAATTAAAAAGACTAATTTAAGCTGAAAAACCAGTTTCAAACCGGCCATTCCACTGTTTAAAAGACAAAAGTTTGTTTTGATTTTGTTTTTTCTCTCGGCTGCCGGCCTTGTCAACAGTACACTTGGATTTGATGATCGTTTTTATGTACTCAAGGTCTCAATCTTCCAAGTTCCAATTCATCACTGACTTCCTTTTAAAAACAAAGAACACATAAAAGCCTCTAATATAAAACTGACAAGTGACAACTCCATAGACTTGTTTCAACCTGGAAAAGTAACATTCGAGCCGAATTGGTACAAATGTTGGCATGTCCTGGGTCGAGCAGTCAAGCTTGGTTTCTGATTTCCGACTAAACTCTCAATATCTCCTTATTGTTTTCTACGAAATGGAACTATAAAATAATTATAATAATTGTTTTTGGTCTATCGATCAGAGCCTCTCATTTGCGGAAGGAATAACCTCAGATCAATAGTATTAGGTGGAAAGTTAAGTTTTTTTTTATACTAAGCTTAATTGTAATAAGTTCCCACAACTTTGTCCTTAGCTTTCTATTTTTATTTTTTTGAAACAATTTTTTTAGAATCTAAAGAAGTGGTTTGATTAGTGATGATACGTGATCATTATAATATGATCACCATTGTGTACTTGCGCCTATGTATTCATGTGCTTGTGTAACATAATGGAAACAATGGTCAAAGCTCCGAAATAAGAAAATATGAAAGGGAACAAAGGGTCAATCACATTGTAAAGTAGTTTTCTGTTTTTAATCATGGTTGGTAGGAGATGTATAATACTTATAATGTATAATGACATTGTATGCTGATGACGGCGCATGTCGTCGGGAGAAGAATACTACGAATTGAACTAATAACATCCGGACAATCTATCCATGACACTTTCACTTCTCACAAAAGATTATATTCTAGTGAGCTAGTGAGGCCTGCGATTCCGGGAAATAAATGCAACGAACAAAAAAGTGCAATGAGCTTAATAAACATACGTGGGTAAGTTTTGGTAGCTTAGCTTCCCATAAAATAAGAACAAAGTTTGGTAGAGCGGCAGGTCCAGAACAAAAACATGGTGACTTGTCTGCACTTTGGACATTTGGAGCGGCAAATCCAGGGCCAGAGGTGAACTGTAGGTGGTCTTTTGAAAGAAAAAAAACTGTAGGTGGTGTGTTTATGGGTTCCTTGTCTAATTGGTTTTTTTTTTTTTGCCTTTGAGGTTAGTGGCACCCAAGACCAACAATTGGAGTCAAGCAGGACAAATCCAAAATACATACTCCAATTGTCGGTCCTGACGTCTTGCATTCTTGACCTAAAATACATACTCTAAAATCTAAATTACCCGAATCCACACCACCCTAGATTGGTCCTGAGGCCAAATCCACCCTGGAGTTTTTTTCTTCTTATTGTGAGGTGTGTGTGTGTGGTGTGTTTGAGCTCATCGGCTTACTAAGGCATGTCACTTGTTCCAACCTGCTCGTTTGAGGCACTCTTCTTATGACATGTAATGCAAACCTATTGTCAAAAAAGAAGAAGTAATGCAAACCGCAAGTGTCTCGGACCATTTGAAATTCACTTCACTTTGCTCCTTTGACAAAGTTGACTCTAAATTTGAAGGGATTTTATCTGCTCCAGAAGGTTTAGGAAGATATAGGGAAGCCGGTGACTCTAGTGAGTGACAAAAAAAAAATAGCGTAACAGTGGCCCGTTGTACTAACAACTAACGACGGTTTTTTTTTTCTTCAAATCTTTTTTTGGAAGTGTCCATCTCAGTCATTGCTGTTCAAAGTCTGAAGTTACATAGTCTGAAGTTACATCGTCGCGAAGGTTAGTAACCAACCGTTGTTTGCCAGCTTTTTTGTTTTTTGACAAAGTTTGTCATCATCAAATGATGCTATACCAGCCCTTAAGACATCTCTAGAAGCCACTGCTTGTGTTTCAGAACCCAAAAATCAAGATTATTGAACGCCTTATTCCAACAAGGTCGATCATCAAGGGCAAACAAAAACCAGTTGAAATAGGTACATTCAGGAAGTTTGCTCAACAAAAAAAAGAGATTCATTCAGGTTGTTGACAAACGTAATATTGCTTCAATACAAGTCATCCAAACATGACTAAACGATAGGGAAATATCAGTGGTTCACGAATGTGGTCATAATTCCCAGACATTGGCTACCAAGACATTCCTTACACATTTAAGTTACAGTTACTGCTTTCGACAATAACAAAAGGTTATGATTACTGAAATGCACTGAGTCAACTGAATGAGCAGTTTTATGAAGAATTCAAGGATGGGATATCGTTCTCTATTGCATTCCTGTTAATCTGATACCGGGCCATTTCAATAAAGATACTCTTAGATTCACATGTACGAATGATAGGCATTTCCTTAATCTTTTTTAGCAGAGTTCAACAAGAGTTCCTTAATCTTTTTTAGCAGAGTTCAACAAGAGGATGAGAGTTTCCACCAAATAATCATGTGGGACGAGGTGGACATAAAAGGAATTCAAATCATGCACCTTATATTATTATCAGAGTTGAATGGAGAGCAATGTAAGTCAGAAGTTTGCTCATTTAACAAATTTTAGAATTCTAGCTCACATACTCCATCACTGGTTCTGACACTGAAGAAGAGTCTGCGTCCAACCTAGTCAGTACTTCTGGTACTCCAAAAGTGTCCCTGATGATCTGCATATTTAGCACATAATGAAACTATCAGTTCAGGGATGCACACCCAAAAATAAAAAAAAAATCAGATCAGGGATAGTTAGTTATAAGCTAACAGTGGGTAAAAAGACTACATTTCACTAAGCTGATGAAATACTTACAATGACTATCAAAGGAAAAAAAGGAGAAGAGATACACCCCCGCCCGCACACCCCACCCACCCACACTCGCAGTTCCAGTCCCACCCCCACCCAAACCCACAAGCGCATGCACACACACACAGAGCCGGACTTTCACCTTCTTTTTTTCCTTCGAGCGATCTCCCTCTTCACCTCAACAACTTGATTCCAACATTCAGATCGTTCGATCGAAGAACAGAAAAGAGAGCAGTGTTGTTTGGAGGGTGAAATTCAGTAATGGACCATGAGTATACAACACAACAAAAAAGAGCTCACAGCTATCCTCTTTCCTAACACAGCAAAACCCAAGGAAATGCCCAGAGCAGTCGCCTTCCATGATGCTCACCTAATAGCCCAAATTAACTGCAACATTTTTTGTTTCAAGTATGGTATATTCCGCCACTGGTCCACGGCTTTCCATCTGGATTCTCACACATGTATAACAACTACATATTTTCTGAAAGCCAAGGTGTATTGTTCACAAAATTCCCTTGATTTGCTAAATACTGTAAAATAATAGGAGACAGGGATATGATAAATCCCAATTGGAGGCAGAAGCCAACCACCACAAAATAGGCCAACCACCAGAAAACACTTCATTGTTTTATAGCCTTATAGGCCAACCCGAAATTCCTAGGACAAAGAACCACATTATGAGGTTTACAACTTTATAGAGCCTTTAGAGTACCTTTGCTTGCTAACCTACTTACCTATGTTGTAGGCAGCAATGCAGCATAGCATCTTATGGAGCCAAGCATTGAAAGAAATCTACTCCCTCCGTTTCTGAAAGTTCTTCCACTTTTTTGGAGTGCACACATATTAAGAAAGCTGAAAAAAGACTAATTTATCCTCAACAAGTGGGTGAGTGAGAATGGGGGGTAGTGTAATTTGGCTAAAGTACCAAGGAGAAATGAGACATTTAGCCAAAAAAATCATGCTAGATTTGAAAAGTGGAAGAACTTTCTGAGACAAACAAAAAGGAAAAAGTGGAAGAACTTTTAGAAACGGAGGGAGTAATTCTTAGTGAAAGTCCTATTTAAGCCTCTCTAAAAGTCTTGTGTCCGTACTCATAGCTTGGCCATATTCCCTCTGTGATTGATCAGACAAAAGGCCAAGTGGAATTCTAGCCGAGGCAAAATGCATAAACCTTCTGAATATGACAAAAAAAAAACAAAAAAAAAACAATGTGAATGTCATTAAGTAATAGCAGACTCATACATCATATGTGGTGGGGTAACACAACAGGAGTGACCAATTGAACCTCTCACTCCCTAAAATGTTAAAGAAAACAACGAATTAGTCCTTCGAGTTTATCAACAAGAGAAACCGCCAAAAGCGAATGGATGACTATGTACTGGTCTTTAACTGGCAAATCAGATACCTAAAACAAAAATATTGTAAAAAGGAAAAAAAAATTGAATAAAATGGCCCACGTTCAGAAGGTACAGTGGGAAGCACCCATGCAGGATCAGAAGAAAATGATGGTCATAAAAGAGGATGTCAACCCCCTCATAATCGGACCTTAGTTGCTAAATTATCAGACAGCAGGAAAACTAGTGCATCGCAATCTCTCAAGATTCATGACTTACTTAATCATTGTGATCGACTTCCACACAAATTGCGATTAGCTGGAGAAGAATTAAATTTTGGATAATTGAATTAATGAGGGAAGGGACAGTGACATTGAAGGTATCCTCAGTATGACAAACAACCACATTCAAACAATGTTTTCAACATTAATAGGACTGTAACTACTCACAAAACTTTAGTAGGATTTCACTCACCAGGTCATAGGATGAAGAAAGACAGACATACACTGGGTTTAACCACTACGAGCTAGTGCAACCATCAAGCTTTCCACAGCACCACATTTTCCTCTACAGGATATCCCAAAAATAAAAGCCCCATTTCGTTTTGCGGGTTATTTCTATAGTTGGGAATAATCCTTTCATTTTGAAGCAACATGGACCATGCAATTCACATGCATAAAAACATAGTGCCAAAAGTAAACGGGACTTCAATTTTAGGACAGGGTCACCAGTCTTAAACCCAACTAAATCTGGTGGTCTGAAACATGAAACTTGTTTCCATATCTAGGAGATTAAAAAGAATAAAGTTGCCGGGTAACGTTTGTCAGAGTTCACCCCTAACCTGAATTTGCAACACAAACCATCTTGATTCCTACCTCAGCTGCCAACTATGGCAGACATTGGTCCTCAGAACCACACTATTACTGATGGGTACGACCTGGGAACCATATACAACTCATTAAACAAGGGCAGGATCTATATACGCTTGAATTTGCCTAAAACCCACCAGCTTTTGAAATGGAAATATGGAATATAGTAACCCACTCTCTGAAATCATTCATAGTACTTGATTTCTCCGCTTCACACACCTCAGGTTGCGGATGCTTAGTTTAGAGAAATTATTCCAGAGAATACTTTTTGATAAGTCAATACAAAAATTAAGTGGGTCTGAAACTTCAACCAAGACCATCCACCACCCATGACTGGTTAATGAGGTGAGAATGGACCCTGACCCGTCTTCTTCAAACAGTTGTCTATATATCCCTATCCAGGGCGTGAGATAGATGGTACCTCGTTCCTTCCCCCCACATCATCCTTAATTAACAGAAATATTTCTTTTGATAAGAAAAAATTGTATCAATAGAAGAGGACAAGCTGTCCTCAAAGAGAATAGTTACAAATTAGACTAATTCCTTTGCAATATACACAAAGATGCGTCTACAAAAGCCCCAACAGATTTTTCCCACAAGGAACCAAGAAAGTAACTCAATCCCAAAGTATGTCCGGAGAAGTAGTAGAGCATGCAAAGGTAGAAGATGCCTTATGAGGAAAAATCCTTGCATTTCGGTTAAGCCAAAGACACCAAAAAACTGCTAGCACCGCAATCCGCCATAGAAACTTTTTCTCCTTATGCCTCCCAAACCCCGAGTAACTTATTTGTAAGAACTTTATGATGGAAGATGGACAAATCCACAACTCACCAAAAACTCCAAAGAGCCTATTCCAAAGGTGCCTGGAAAAAGGGCAACAGAATTATTGTTGCTACTTCTTTTTTTCCTTTTCTTTTTTTTTTCTTTCTGAATCTCTTCGTAAAGTTCACTCTGCTTACTCTTAATACGGCGACAAGGACTCCTCAAGCACAAACTCTTTACAACGTTTACAAGAATACATCAAGGTTTCATCTTTTCAACGAAGTTGCACAACACAATAAATGCAGTAATACAGGGTCTCTCTTGCAAATAGCGCCTCCACACAAGAGGAAACCCCAATGGAATTGGATTAACTAGAATCGTTGCTGTAATGGTTTATTAGAATACAAGTCTCTTACTATTAGTGCCCCATCATAGCTGACTGAAATCCAAAGTCTTTGTCATATCAAACTATCAAAACTAGTTCGCTGTACATGTATTGTATTACCAACAATCTATTACTAGAGGGCCAGCAAGTGGTTCAAGTTTGAGGGAAATGCAGAAGCAAAGCATCAAATAAATACCAGATCACCCAACATATAAGCTTGAAACTTACCAATATCTCCTCATCCAGATAAGAAATCATAAATAGTCTCTGGAAAGTTCCACCTGAATTAAAAGAGTCAGAGTCAGAAAAAATGAGTACAATTCTTATGTCAGTATCCCAAGTATATTCACTTGTAAAACTATTCACAACACAATTAGTTCAGTACTTGTATGTATTTTCCCTTTTAAGGATTCTGGTAGAACCCATGATTTGTAAAGCAACCACAGACATTGGCCCATTTAGATGCTAGTGTAATGAGGGAAATAGAAACCAAAAATCTACCATGAAAAAGAAAATTAACTGAATCACAGTCGTAACACAGCTAGCTCTTGATAAGCGTGCTGCATATAAGCAAAGCTGCTAATCTCACATGTGACACAAAGTTATCACCATATAAGCGGGCAATACTTTCTTAAAATCTGAGATCAAAGGGAGCCTCTCCCTAGTAATTTCTACTTTGGAAACCTTGAATCGTTAACTCCCATATGGCAAACAGTAGGACTTGAAAATTAGTGCTAGGATACACTACCCAAGTCCAACGGATAACACGCTAACAATAATGCCTAAAAGGAAGCAGTTAACTCCGTCCCACGCACATAATATGTGTATTTTGAAGGCCTACCATCAGGTCCCTCACAGATGATTGCCACATGATTAGCACAAACTGTGCAGGAAAGCAAAATGGAGTAATTTAGCGATCAAAATTCACAATTAAGCTTGAGCGTCAACAGACAAACATCAAGATTATGTTCTGTTCTCAGTTCCCAGGGATGACCTTATATAGTACTCTCATATTTAAGAAACACAATGTAGCAAGTCGAACACTAAACGTTGATGACTTTGCCACAGATGTTCCTGTGAAAAGCTGGTGATATTGTCACATATCCAAAGAGATATTACATCCACAATATAGAGACTTCTACTGGAGCCATTCTGTTATAATTATTCTGATATTATCACTTCCCTATTCTTATTCCTTCCCTCCTGTCAAATAAATTAGAAAACATAACAGATAAAGAAGCACTTGCATATAAAATTCAAGTTCTTTAGTCTCTGAGGCTCCTTCTAGGAATCTAGATCATTTATGTGCGCAATCTACTTGAAGACAAGATTTGGAGTTCGCCTGGAGCTAGACTATATCATGCCAGATTCAATCTAAGAGGTCTAGTGTTTGATTTCCTCTCCCAGCTATGATGGCGAGTCAACAGTTGGGCAGGGCCATACTGGATAAGTAGTGTGGATTAACTAAAGGGTTAAGGGTATATCGACAATGCTATAAGGTCCATGATACAATGAACCAAGAAGGGGCTGGAGGCATCCTGGACATTAGGCAAAAAAAATTGAAACAAGAAAAAGGACAGAATCCATAGACCATGATACTGTTTTGATGAAAGCAACAAAGTTGAAAACATTTCACAGATTAGCAGGCAAGTACAAGAACAAAAAAAAACCATGCTTACTTAAAGGAATTCTGATGCCACTAGACACTACATCCCGAATGGGTGCGGGTAGTTGTTGAACAGCACCAGTAGCTTGTCCCAGTGCACCTTTAAGCTGCAGCGGCACAGCTTCTTCAATAAGAGAGGGCGACTCCAGCAAGCCCTCAACATATTCTTCTTTCATTCTTAGTGGCCCCTCAACAGTTATCTTACTGGATAATACTACTTTGCTTTCTACCTGCAACATAGAAGAGCAAACTTGAAAACCCCAAAGGACCATACTATCATATTACAGATCCGTCTTTCAAGGATCAGTCTTATAGAAATGAAAGAGAGCTATTAGATGTCAGACCAGCCAGGCACACAGTGTTTGCACGCGGTGGAGGCTGCCTTCAGTAGAGTGATGATTTGGACTTAGATAAATTTTTTTTTAGATAAGAAATTTTTTTATTAATGAGTTGGAGGACAAGCTGTCCTCCTAATAGCAAATTACAAGTTAGACCAATTCCTTTGCAAAATAGTCAAAGGATAGTCTACAA
>ONZK01003723.1:7588-20138 GCA_900322385.1 Pharnaceum exiguum
CCCCCCCCCCCCCCCCCCCCCCCCCACCACACCCACACACCCACACCCCACCACCACCACCACCAAAACAAGTAAAAAACAAAAAGAAAATTCCTGAAACTAGCTTAAACATCAAAGTGCATAACTGCAATATTCATACAGTATGTAAAAGATGCAAATCTAAAAAGACAAAGTTCAAAATTCAAAGACTGCCAGAAAACAAAAAAATAACACAGCTACCACGTCTACATATATCTTAGTGTTACAATTCACAAAAAAGTACCTGTACAGAAGATGAGAAGAAAGAAATAAAGAGCAGAAAAAGGTAAACAAGTATTCGTTTGGTATGATGATATGGTGCTGCGGTGCTGCCTCTTGTCTTAGAAAGCACAGCCCCTTCCGATCCTGTACCAGACAATCACCTATTCAAAAGCAACAACATGTAACTCACATTAAGGTAATTTCGCATTTACTACAAAGTCACCTCTTCATTTCCCATCATATGTTAGAAGCACTTGCACAGATCAATTGGAATGAGAGATAAAAGTTTGTCCGGAGCCTTGGTCACATCAAAGTTAATAAGCGATTGTGATTGCAGGATCAATAAGCAGCACAACCGCCCAACAGATATCAGAAATGCAATCATTTCAAACTCCAATTGAAAAATAAAAAAAAGTAAAATCAAAAAGAGCAGACAGAAAACCAGATACTCCATACTAGCTCCACACAAAGAGGATAAGAAAAGTTGTTTCATTCAGAACATTCTGAGGTTTTACAATCGCAAGGTACATACTTTTTCAAATCACACTTCATGCATATACCACAATCATGTTACACTACACTGCGTGAAAAGGAAGTTTGCTTGAGTTACCGCTAAGCTCCAATATATTGCCAATCCCCATTCCAAGTAGGTAGCATGAAAATTAACTCAAGTATTCACTCCAAGCACAAAGCAGTTACTGTAGGAGGGAACATTTGTTGAAGGACCGTGGTTTCTTACAGGAGAACGGAAAGGATTTGGAGTCACGGGATGGGTTATGTGAAGGCCAGCAGAACGAAGAGCTTGCTTGCCATTTGTGCAAGAAATCTCAGACTGATCAGTGAAAAATGTAGGAACACCCATAGACTTGACAATCTCAAGAGCTCCACCCCAACTTGAATAACTTTCTAATCCACAGTTGAGTGCAACAACAACATGAGGAGAAGGCAGGTAAGTAGCTTCGTCCTGATAAATACCCCGTACAAGATTAATCCTCACCCGGCTCCCTATTCCCGACGTAGTTCCTGACAGATTGGTAGGCACCTCAGGTCCCACCATGATTATCTGTATATTACCCATTCCATTAAGCAAATGACCCATCTCCGTAAAAGCAGGAATCCAATCCAGCTCTCCTTCAGGACCCAGGTAATGCACAATGACCTCCTTACCCTTTAGCAAGAGATTTTTGGAAGTCATGCACAGGGCAGTAAGTATGAAGTACACAGTCAGTGGATGAGAGAGAATATCAGCCACGGGGCTCGACAATGGCAGTGACCGCAGATTGTAATACTCAGACCAACCGGAAAGAAGAATAGGGCTCGAAATTCCATCACATAGATGGTCAGGAAATGGAGAATCTCGTGGATACTCTTCATCCTCAAGCCCACCCCAGGAATCCCACAGACCAGATTTTACAGGAAGAAGGCCAAAAGGGCTGTGTGAATAGCAGCTACACTTCCTTCTCCACATCCCTCTTTGATGGATGCCAAGAGATTCGAGCCACTTACAAGGTTGATCAACTGAACAAGGGAACAGAAATATTTTCATAGCCAACTCTTCTTCTCTCTCCAGCATGGCTTTGTATAGCCCACACATACTTTTATGAGACTCCTTCCAGTGTTGTTTTTGACAATTAGGGCTACAGTAAACAACTGCACGACAACGGCTGCAAGGAACAGACTGCTCTGCAAGAAACTCATTCTCGCACATAGCACATTGCCTTAAACCTCCATTTGAAAATACTCTAGTTTCACCAAAAGAGTCTTGCCTTGAGAATTCTGTACGCTTAGTAGGGGTTGAGTTGGCTGATGAAATGGTCCTCTCCTCGTATGCTTGACCAGGCGGATATGAAACTGTGACAGCAACAACATCATTGTTCTTTGCTATCTCCGCTGGCCATTGCACATCAACTGTCTCAATAAAGGGCTCAAAAGAAGTAAGCTGCGACCACTTGGGTGTGACTTCCACATCTTCCTGCAGCAAAGGGTGCACCAGCACCAAACCTCTAATGGCACCATACGCAAACTTAAGCTCCTCAAAAGTCGGGTTTCTATACTTCCGCTCACCATTCAATGTGCTATGGACGACATCAAAAACCGGATAGTAGTTATTACCCGAGACCTCAAGAGCTAAAGTCTTGATCATCTTCCTATGACAAGGAAACATCAAATAGTGCTGCTCAAAGGTCACCCTCACAACTTCACTGTTGGGAACCAGAACGGTTTCCCTAGGCTTGGTGGCCTTCTGAGCATCACTTTCAGTTTTATACAAGTACAATGCCAAATCCCCATCATCCGCACCAATAAACTGGACGCAAGGAAAAAGCTGTTTCTTGCCATTCCACTCGGAATCCTTACCCACTCGAACACCAAAGGAATTACCCGGACGCAATCTCTTCCATGGATCGGTCCGGTACAGAGCCGCAGCAGCTCTATACAGTGACTTAATAAAAGGGTAATTCACACCATCCACATTCATCAGACATGTACCGGATCCCGGACCGAGCCCGGGACCTGATCCAAACTGCTCATGAAATCTACCAAACAAACTCTTCAAATGCACATCCATTACAAACCAACCTCAAGAGATCACTCACTTCTTTCCAACCAATAGTATATCTTTTCAACCAAAACACTAAAATCCAACAAAAGTTCCTTCCTTTCCTAGTCAAACGGCAGCATACATTCAGAAAAACAGTAGCAACTACAGGTAAATGCAAAACCCAGATGGATTATCTCAAAAATGACACTACCCAGATGTCAAAATTCAATCTTCCTTGGACTAAACTAGTCAAGACAACTATCAAATGACAAATAAGTGAAAACCCAGAAATCTAAACTAAAGACTTGAACTTCACAGTTGGCAAATAGAGGTTTTACAGACAAATGTAGCTTATAACTCATGCAAGTGTTATGTTGATACTATAATGTGAATGTATGTATGATCAGTCATCAGTTGATGACCAAGTAAAATGGGAGGTAAAATGTGAATGGTTTTACCAGATTTACAGCTTGCTGTGATGATGTGAGAGAGACAGGGATATAAACCTTTTAGAGTTTTGTTTCCCTCTTTTGTCTTTTAAATTTCTTTTGTTGATCCGAAATTCGGAAATGCTGCATTTTGGGGGCATTGGCCAAGTAAAACTGAAGTCAAGAAGACTTCTGTCTCTTCTCCACTTTTTGTTACTTCTGTTTTTTTTAATCCTCTTTTTTCCCTTTCTCATCATTTTTTTTTTTTTGAGAGAACTTTCTCATCATTTTTTTTACAAGCACTAATATGTTGAAAAGATTTTGTTTTTCTCCAAAAAGTTCTTTTTTGGTTTAGTTTTGCGTGGCATTGGTTTGTAGTCGCAAATCTAGACGAAAATTGAGCCGTTTTAAATCGAGTCAAGATCGAATCAGTGGCAAATGACATTGGAGTCGAATCGAATCGAAAAGGACTGATGGGACAACGGTCGAATTTTTTTCAAATCGTCAATTCAATTTTAGTTGAGTCGACCATGAATCAGTCCACAACAACTTGCATCGAATCGTCTATTTGGGTCAAGTTGAATCGTTGTTTCAACTCAAGTCGGGTCAAATCAAAACCAAAATTAACTTCTTTTGTATTATCAATTAATGAAATAGCCAATATTTAATGAGAAAAAACACATCTTATCTCCTTTTATGTTTTATTTTTTATATTTTATTTAAGATCTTCCTAATCATATGCAATTTTTGTGAAACAAGAAGTCGAATTGAGTCGAATCAATTCGCCGAGTACAGATAGGGTTGCGATTTTGTAAGTTAGTGTGACACCACCCAAATATGAGCCACTTAGAGGATTGATAGGACTACCTATACCACCAAGGTGCACCTTCTTTTCAGGAAGCCCATCTCATAAGTACTCCAAAGTTAAGTGTGGTAGCTGTGCAGCAATTATGCGATGGGTGACCTCCTGGGAAGTCATTCCCAGGGTGCGGGTGAGTAAGGACAAAGCCCGCTTGAAGGACGTGTGGTGGTCTGTGGGGCCAGTCCCAAGACTATAACTGTAAGGTGACCTCCGCCGCAAAGGGCGTGGTGTTACAGTTAGTCGAGTCGAATTCGAATCGTCATACCTCGTTTGGTTCGGGTTGCGGTTTTAGAAACTTAATTTAACAAGTAGAATCGAAATCGAATCTTTATGAACAGTTCGAGTAAGATTTCACATTTTTGTAAGTCGAAACCGGGTTGAGTCGAATCGTGGTTAGCTCTAGTTTTGGGGTTCAAATAACAAAATAAATATTCCCTCAGTTCAGATTTAATTTTTCACTATTCCATTTCAAGTTGTTTATAATTACCTGGCCTCAAGTATAAGTTAAAACTTCTCATTTGACTGATTTACCCTTAAACTCCAATGGATTATGGATCTTAAAAAAACTCCAATGTACTATGCCACACCTTTTTGAAAATGTTAGAGCACCCTTAATCATGAGAATGGGAGACTTACTCACTTTTTCACTACTCAGTGTGCTTAATCATGAGAAATGCTTGCAATCACTTTTGACTGAGAGGCTCGTGCCCGTGAGACTTGCTCAGCCAACCTCAGCCAAGTTGGTATCCTTGTAATTGTAGGTCTAATGTCTATGTTGTTAGCTACTCTGCTACAAGAACAAGAAACACGTGAGATACCTAGCATGTAGGCAAAGTAATAACATTGTTTGTTATAGATTAGAGAGATGACAGTCTCATCCTCTCTCACCGTCTCATTAGTAGCGTTCTTTGATTTTTCTCTATGGGTATGTTATGGATTTTTTTACTTCATTACGAGATTAACTTATTACGTAAAGAGATATATAAAGGTTGTTTAGTTGGTTTCTACATTCCTAGAAATTTCACTTTCCTGGAAATTGTAACCTACATATCTAGTTTGGTTAGTAAATAATCATAGGAATAAGGATCCGATAGGAATTAGATTCCCACAAGAAAGAAGATTTATATTACCTAGCACCCCTTAGGTAAAACACAAAACCCCACATGAATTCATATGCTTAGATATTCCTATGTCTACCAAACACAAACAATTTACTATCCCATGTATTTGAGTTTTCTATGAATTTGTCTTTCCTATGGGATTTATTCCCAAGTGCAACCAAACGACTGTATAGAGTTGGATTAAGTGGTAGTTTGGTAGATAGTAGTTAACTAGTTACCATGAATAATTAGTAGTTTTATGTTGTAAGAGTAGTTTTGACTTGAAGATGTTTGTTGAGCAATGGTAAGAAAATGATATTCCACAAAGCATTTTCAAGAGTAGTTCACTATTCATCAATATTTTTTACTAAAAAAGTACTAACGGCTTATTGACAATGTACCAATAACTGCTCTTACTAACTCACAAACAAGACCGAAGTTGAGTTGATCATAAAGTTCAATTTACAGAAAAAAAAAAAGAAGAAAGAAAAAGCAAATAGTTTCGTACTCCGTATCTAATAAATCAGCTTACCGGCCCATGAACAAGCACGATCAATCAATCTACTCTCATACACCACGAAGCCCAACAAGAAATAAATAAAAAACCAAAAGAATATCATAAGCCAGTCAACAAAAAAATCCCTCACCCCCATCCCCCAATAAATACCCATCCATTCCCATACTCTCTCCCCCTCTCTAATTATTATTACCTCACCACATCTTTCTCAAGTCACCCCGCACCACTCCACTCTCTCTCTCCTAGGGTTTATTTATTTTTCCTTTTTTCCTTTTCTTTTTATCATCATGAACCCACAAGGCGGTCAACCCACAATGGCAGCAGCAGCGCCAACACCACAAGCCCCCCAATACCAGCAACAGTTCCCAGCCCCTCAACCATACCAACAATACCCTCCTCCTCAGCAACAACAATACCAGCAGTACCAGCAACAGCCACAGTTTCCACCTCAGCAGCCAGCTCAGCAGCAGCCTGCGTGGGCCCAGTATCAGCAACAAGGACAAGGGACACCTCAGCAGCAACAACCAGCGGCTGGTGAGGAAGTGAAGTCTCTTTGGATTGGAGATCTGCAGTTTTGGATGGATGAGAATTACATTCGTGAGTCTTTCGCCGCTTCCGGCGAGGTATAAAACTTATTATTCATTTATTTTAGAATACCCATTGTTTTTTTTTTGTGTTAATTCATGTTAAGTGTTTAATGTGATGTTTTGTGATGTGGGTATTTTTTCTTTTAATTAAAAAAGAAAAGGGGCTGTCATGTTTTTGTATTTTTGTTTGTTTGTAATGGTGGGTTTGTGTTTGTAGTTATTTGTGAATTGTCGAATGGAAAAGATTGGATCTTTTACATATTTTTTGATGTGATGTGATGTGATGTTAGCGGTGCGTTGTTTCGCTTTCGAGAAAATAAAATTAAGAATACATAGTTATAGACTTTTTGTTAAATGTTGTTGTTGTTGTTGCAATGAGAGGGTTTTTTATTGTTGCTTTGTAGTGGTACCAACAAAGTCTTTGGTACACCGGGTGTAAAACTTGCACCGTTGAAATTGTGACTAATTATAAGGTTATGACTAATAGGTGTGTTTTATGTTGCTTTAACTAAAAGCTTTAATACGGTGTAAGCTTAAACCGGGTGTATCTTAGAATTGGAGATTTAGATTACTAGATAGTAGGGTATCACACAAATTTGCTTGACCTTTCTTGTTTGTTTTTCAATGGATGTTCTCTCCTTGGTTAATGTGCGTGCTTTATTAGATGAGAGGAGAAGAGTTTGTGTGGTTCCCTTTTGAAGTGTTTTCAGTGATTGATGAAACTAACTGAATATGTTTGCAGGTTGTGAATGTCAAGATCATCCGTAACAAGCAAACCATGCAATCAGAAGGGTATGGCTTTGTTGAGTTCAACTCCCATGCTGGTGCCGAGAGAGTCCTTCAGACTTACAACAACACCCCCATGCCCCGAGTTGAGCAGATGTTCAGGTTGAACTGGGCTTACTATGGAACTGGGGAGAAGAAAGCAGATGACTCTGCTGATCACACTATCTTTGTTGGTGACTTGGCTGGGGATGTAACTGACTACACGTTGCTAGAGACATTCAGAGCTCACTATCCATCAGTTAAGGGTGCTAAGGTTGTCATTGATAGGCTCACTGGTAGGTCAAAGGGGTATGGGTTTGTTCGATTTGGAGATGAGAGTGAACAGGTGCGTGCTATGTCAGAGATGAATGGAGCTATGTGCAATGGCCGTGCACTGCGTATTGGAGCAGCTGCTAGCAAAAAGAATGGGAATGGGACTGGAACAGGAACAGGTATGTTATTCTTATTCTGTAACTGTATTCTTATTCTGTAGCTGGAGCAGGAACGGTATGCTCATGTTTTTTGATTTTATTATGATTTCTTGATAAGCTGTTCTTTTGCTTCCATGTGTTTAGTGCTTACATTATTAATAAGGCTGAGCATGACCGAGTACCCGGTCTTTTGGTTAGGAACCGGAACCGGAACCGGTGATTTTCCAATATCCGGAATCGGTATCAGTCCCGGTTGAGCCGGGTATACCCGATTGTCATGTTTTTTAAAAAAAAAATGCTCTTAAATGATTTGTAAACCTTCAGATGTTACAAGCTATAAATAATCTATGACAATATCTCTATTATCTGAACTGTAGTTTAATCTAAAGAATTGATGTTGGATTAAGAAAGTAAAGTTTTTTCAATGGTTTGTATTTGACATGATTGTTTGGATCTGTGAGATATGGACATGTTTTTTGTTTTGGTGAGAGATATGGACATTTTTGTTTTGTTTTGTTTTGGTAAGAGATATGGACATATTTGTTAACAGAGGAGTGATGGAAGAGAAGGAAGAAGGTGAAAGCAGGAAACGAAATGAATAGGAGTGATTTTATAAAAAAAAAGGCAGCCAGACATATGACGATGGACATAGGGACAACAACAATGATTTGACAAAAAATGTAGGGCATGCACATAGCTTGCATATAAATTCAAAAGGAAAGGCTGGTACTTTCAGTTTTTTTACCGAGTAGGATACTGGATACCTGGTACCACCTCGGTCCCAAAATTTTGGAACCAGTACCGGAACCGGTTGAAGCCGGGTCCGGGTACTTTGGCACTAGTTCCGGGTACCAGATCGGGTACCCACAATCAGTTCTCACCCCTAATTTACATTGAGGGGTCGTCATGCCAGTTTCTTTTGATTATTGGGTGTACATCTATGCATTGGTCAATTGTAAAGCTTCTTCTTAGGTCCCTTCTTTGAGTTTCAGTTCTTCCTAGGTCCCTTCTTTGAGTTTCAGTTGAAGTTACGCAGAAATTCAGTTCCAGTGCTTTCCTTTCAGAATTTGGGAACAATAGTTCTACTGAATTTCCGATGCTCATAGAACTCCCATTGTGTAAAGCAGGGTGCGAAGAGGCTCTCTTATTAGGGGCCTGGGACTGATTTCAGCTGAAATGGTTACTACCTTAGTAGGTCAGTAATGTTGTAAATTTAATTTACAGCAGTTTACTCGCTGGGAATTATTCTACCTTTCAGTTCTTACTTTCGCCGCCCTTTTTTTCAGTAGCCTTATCAGTTCGTTATCGTTTTTTCTGTTCCAGCTCAGGGTTCCTTTATTGTGTTTCCTTCATTTTCTTGGTTCTCTTACTTTGTACTGCCCTTCATTTTTTCGTTGGAAATTCATTTTATCCTTTAATTTAACCCGTAACGGTGAGGATACTATTTCATCGTTGGTTTAGGGTTATTGTTCCTGATCTAGTTGTATCAGTTTCTTATCCCTATCAAGACATATAGAGGAGTCCTTGACACGGGACCCTGCAGTTATTTTCCTTCCCCTTTTCTCATTCCAAGTCATGCACACATCAAGTTATGACTTATTCTGCACCATTCCTATCTGTTTTCTAATGGAGATGTGTGACTTTGTTGGAGCTTATTTCGATGTTTATTCTTCTGTTTTGTACTATTGAGGTTTTCCATTGGTTTCTATTGGATTCTGCTCGTGTTCGAGACTTCGTTGTTGGCAAGTTGCACCTTTTGGTCGATTGACCGCTGTTTACGGGATATTGCATTTTTGCGAGCAAGTGAAGTTTTTTTATCTTGAAGTTCTATGCATAGATGTTTGTAGGCTCGTTTACAAGTATGTCTTCTCAATATTAGTAACTTTGCTGTGAAATATAATGGTGTTCTTCTGTGGGTGCTGCAATTTGTTTTTCAGAGACTTGTGTTTACTCGATTTTCGAGTTGCTTCTGTTTTTCTACTCTTTGTGACTGCATGCATTTGGCATCTGAGTGGCGATAACATCTGTGTATGCTTAAAATATTTGCTTTTACCATCATCTACTTCTTGTCTTTAACGCAGCTTCCTACCAGAATACTCAGGGAATCCAGAGTGACAGTGATCCAACTAATACTACTGTGGGTACTCTTTCTTCAGATTGCACTTACTTTTTGCCATATGTTTTCTTGACTCAAGTTATGCTTTTGCAGGTTTTTGTTGGTAATTTGGATACAAATGTTACTGATGAGCATTTAAGGCAGACTTTCAGTCCATATGGGGAATTAGTACATGTAAAAATACCAGCAGGCAAGCAGTGCGGATTTGTTCAATATACCAACAGGTACATGATTAATCCAAACTTTGAAGTTGGAGGTCCCATAATTCATCTTTGTATATTGTTCTGAAACCAATTGTTCATGTGGTTGCAGAGCTTCTGCTGAAGAAGCATTGAGGGTGCTGAACGGAATACAGCTGGGCGGGCGGAGTATTAGACTTTCTTGGGGGCGTAATCCTTCAAGCAGACAGGTTTAGTTTCTTTCCACTTTCTCGAGGGTTGTCTATTTATACTTCGCTGTTTTGTTTGGATGCTGAACTCATTCCCCCCTTTTCAGCCCCAAGCTGATCAGAATCAGTGGAACAACGCTGCTGGTTACTATGCATACCCACAAGGGTACAACGCCTATGGGGGTTATGCTCCCGCTCCTCAGGATCCAAACATGTACTATGGTGCTTACCCTGCGTATGGTAGTTATGCTGTGCCTCAGGCTCAACAGCCATTGCAGCAGCAACAGCAGGTTAGATGAACTGAAAGTTTCAGCTTTTTTACTTTCCACTTCGTTCTCACTCCTCGTCTTCTTGTATAAATACTCCCTTCCCTTCAAATAAAAAACCTTTTTTCCTGGGTCTAACCGCTGTCATTCTCGTGAGAAACTATGCGACTAACTTCCGTAATGCACCAAAGTTAATAGTTCAAGACATCTTATCTGCTTGTTCTTTTTCTATGGTTGTACTTCAATCTTCGTTGTTTCTGTTGCTTTGCAGTAATCCTGGTTGCAATGATGGAGTCGTCAAACTTTCCAAGCATGGCATTATTTGCATGAGGTGTTTGATGGAATTGCATTAGCACAAGCTAATTGACTGTAGTCTTAGTTTGTTCTCTGTCAAAGCTTTAGTGGCGTGGTTTTGTGTCCGGTGACGGTGAGGTGAGGTGATGGTTTTTGTAGTTCAAAATTTGACCGGCTGCTTGTGGTGTTTTTGATACAATTTTTACATTAGCATTTCATAGCTGGTTGTTGAGCTTAAATGGATCACTGTTTTGCACATTTCATTGGCATATTAAACTGGTCTTTCTTGTTTGTTATTTTGTTAAACTTTGAATTGTGACTTCGTTCGCTCGTAGTGTCGAAACTTTATTCTGCTGCGATATATAAATCAGTTAATATATGCACATTCAACTGGAATCTCTATTCTGTGTTGGATTTTTTGATGTCAGACCAACGGGAAAATTATACGAGGTCTTGGTAAATTGCAACATATGATCCATTGATCCCTGCAATTTACAAACTAGACAAAAAAAAAGACAATCATTCCCTGTATCCAGCATTCTTCCGCATATACCAGATACTCCGAAGTTCCCCAAAAATTGTCTTGGGAAACACCATCCACTGGTAGTTAATCAAGAAATAAGTTAGTCATGCACACCCACCCCCCCACCCCCAACAAAATAAAAATGAAGTAAAATCAAAAAAATTAAAATCCAACCATCTTTACACGGAATGTGCCCGTGCTGTGCAAGCTAAAGTCCGTCTGACGGCAACAGTAAGTTTATATTAGACACCCAGTGTACATAGCAAGATCAATTTAAAATTGTCAAACACGATGTCCTCTTATGAAGGAACATTAAAGGCGTATTATAGGAGAAAGGTTTTTTTTTTTTTGTGAAAAGGGAAATAAGGCCGATGAAAATCGAGTCTCCGATCTTAACAATTGAAGGTGTGCTCCTAGTATGTGAGCAACACTTCCTTTTCGAAATAACGACGAATTTTAGTTGAGTGACTGGTCCCTTGCTGTAAAAATGAACTAAGGCAAGTAGCAAACATCTATTAATTTGAGAGACCTAACTGTAGTGGATGAAATATAAAACATCCAACTCGGTTTGGCTTGTTTATCTGGACTGATCTACCTAGGAGTAAATAACAGTTTAACATGCAGTATGCGAATTATTTCATTCCTGAACTGAGAGACAAATCTTGCTATTTGTTTCTTTTTCTTTTTTTTGAAAGCGCTTGCTCGTTGGTTTTTGTTGGACCAAGTTTAAGACTAGTTGGCTATTTGTTCTGCTGCTGTGCTGGTACAAGCCAACATCGAAATCCGCATATGCTGCATAAAGTGAATTCAATGTTGAAAACTCTCTCATGTTTCATCATTTACACTAGTTTAAGATCTGCTGTAATGATTTGCTGCCCCTTGTTAGCAATTGGCTATCTGATAGTCTGATAATGATACGAGAATCTTCATGTCAATGGGCTGATTCTTGCTACACAATGTTTGAAATAGCCAGATTCTTTAACTTGGGACAATGATATACTCCGTCGTAGCCAAAGATGTTTAGAGCAGCTAACTCAACCACTGAATACTACTAGAAACATCACTAAAGCATTGCTAACAGTAATGTAGTTACTACACATAATAAGAACGACCGAAGAAGAACCCTATCACTTCAAGAATCAATCGGCTGATTCGTGATACTCAGATCAGTCGGCTGATGATAATCAGTTTTTATCTTCAATGTAGGCTCAGATAACTCATCTAACTTCTCTCTTCTAGGAGATTCGCCTTTGCCTTTTACTTCAGAAACAGGCTCACTTTCTGGGATGATCTGAGGCATTCTCTCCTGGCACCATTACCACAGTATCTTTGTCTACGACCTTCTCAACTGGTTCAGGTTCTTTGTTAGACTAGTTTGGTTCCTGATTAACAACAGTGACTACACTCAGCTATTCTGTTTTGTTTGGATGCTGAAGTCCTACAAGGGTACAACTCCTATGGTTATGCTTTCGCTCCTATGTACCCAAACATGTA